>DF361192.1:0-46922 GCA_000787875.1 Solanum virginianum | reverse complement strand
TAGGTAACTTCCTTTTCTGATTTCAACTTATACTTGATTTTTTTTCTTCCTTTATCAATGATTTTACATTTTTGGCCGAGTTTGTCATACAAGGTTTACCTAGACCAGTGTGACATTGTGTGTTACCCTAAGAAGAAGAAGAAAAAGGAAGAAAATGAGAAGCCCCCAAGGCCAGGGGAGGATCCAGGCCTCTCAACAAAAAATTAGGTCAAAATTGGATTCAATTGTCAACTGCCCCATCAGAAATAGGATTGACTATGGATTTGAACTGGAGTTACATCTCTTTTCCATTCGAGAGTTCTTATCCATTTCCATGCCCCTTTGAGACCCCCAAAAATGGACAAAATTCCTTTTCTTAGGAACACATACAAGATTCGTCACTACAAAAAGAATAATTTTAGTCTATGTACATATCGATTTTTGAATGCCCTGAGTTACTCCGTGGTTTATTAGGTTCAAATTGAGCTTAAAGTTTGAAGTTTAAATCCTAGACACTTTCTTTTTCAAACCCACATAGTGAAAATTGTGAACCCTAAGTCCTTGGTTAGTGGTGAAGGGTGAGTTTGTGACGTATGGCTTAGAGGCGTTTCATAGGTTTGAATCTAGTTACAAGGTAGAGTGCAGGCTCATTATTTCTCAAATTGCTAACTCTCCACCACTGTGGTAATCAAAACTTCGTGTTAAAGTTCCCACTTTTATAATAGTATGGATTAAAGGATAGATATGTTAGTATATTACCAAATACCCAATCGATGCCCTAGTTCAAAATGGCAAACTTAACTATCTTAGACAATTCCATTTGAAGGGCAGTTAAACATGTGCTAATATATCTGAAATATCTAACACTGTCCCATAATTTACCTGAAATTCTAATATTGTAAGCAATCAAGTTCTGTGATGTTTGTGTTATCCTCATTTTTTGTTTTTAGTTGTAGCACCTTTTGATTTTACAACTCAAATTGGAAATACAGATGGAGCTGATTGGCGGGAAGAGGTCACCCGAAGGTATTTTCTTGCACTGGTATTTTTATTTGCACAAAGTTTTGATATTAAGGAAATTACATATGTGGATTTTGATAAATTGGCTGGTTATAACATTATTATAAGAAATAGCTTAATCTTTTGAAATATTTGCTATGATAAAATAGTGTAAGAGAGGAGGTTTACCATACCAAGTGTTCAGCTAAATTTATGGTTGTACTCTTCCTAGCAAGGTTCTTTATCTATTGTAGTTCTTAGAGGAAATAGAAAATTGAGCCTACTAATAGATAATTTGTTAGAAATTGTTATATTCTCAATTGAGATATACTACTACAACTATACCTCAATCTCAAAAGAACTAAGGTCTGCGATTTGAATCTATCGATGACCCATTATTTAAGCCCGTCTCGGTCCAATATGTCAACAACAAAAAATATTTTCACGAACCAATTAATTCATGATAGAAAGTTAGTTGTTTAAAGTTGTGATCACATTATATAAATTCATAAGGTAATATGTATGTAAGTTTAGGTCAAAGTCTTCATGGCATATTACCAATTTTCTTTAATTATCAAAACTAAAAATCTTTAATTGATAGTTTGAAGGATAAATCTATTCATGCAAGAAGTATATACTTGAATTTATGGCTATAAGGAAATGTTCTTTGTGTTAAGAAATCACTCTTTAGTATATGGTTGTGGAGATTTGGGATGGAGGGAGAAGCTTTATAGAGAGGGGTGATAGCGGATAAATATGGAGAGATGGAGAGGGGATGGAGAACAAATGTGATCACGATGCCCTTCGGGTGTGGCGTGTGGAGGAATATCATATATATGAAGGGGCGGAATGCCTTGAACGATAATATTGGTTTGAAAGCTGGGAGGGAGTAAGGTTAGTCTCTGGGGGCAAAAGTAGTGTGGAGAATTAGTGATTAAGGAGGAATTTCCTGTATTGTATAGTCTCTTGCAAAAGGATATTGTCTATGTAGCTTATGGGGATGGTACCTTTTGGTATTTAAGGTTTAGGAGGACTTCCTAAGATTGGTAGGTGACCGCATTTAAAAGCTTGTTAGGTTTACTTCATAAGCAATGTCAGCCAGTCTGACTAGATACTTTGAGTTGGAAGTTGGGGAATAACAAAATTTCTTGATTAAGTCCATCTATGAGAAGCTTTTGGTTAGGGCAGTGGATTTTCCATTTGTCTTGATCGGGATACAAAAGATGTTGAGGATGTTTGCTTCTTCATGTGGTTCGCTATTAGAGGAGTGATTTTGACGGCAAAGAATCACAAGAAAGGAAAGATTGTCTACATGAGCTGATGGTTCCTTTGTAAGGAGGCGGGTGATGATGTGGACCATATTCTGTTACACTGCAATTTGTCCGGAGGATATCTTAGATGGTTTGGAGTTTCTCGAGTTATTCCAATAATCGTCAAGAATTTTATGTTCAACTAGACGAGGGGAGATAGTAAAAGAAGACCATTACTTGTCTTGCTTTGATATGGGTCATTTGGAAAGACGGGAATAGGAAAGCTTTTGAAGGGGTAGAGATGAGCTTTGCTCAAGGACTGGTCTCTGATCCTTTATTATCTTTTGGAATATTTATGTATTTCCTGTTTGTATAGAGGATTGGGTGTATTTTAGAGAGAATCATATTTTTTAGGTTTCTCCTCTTTTTGGCATCTCACTTTTTTATGGCCAAGCTGACCTTGTTATTATCAATAAATAAAAAAAGAAGAAGACGTTCTTTGTGAAAAGACATCTGTTCATCTGTATAAGCTGGTATACTTTTTCTTTTTTTAAAAAAAAAATAATTATTATAAAAGAAAAATTTGATGCTTCCATCTTTGAAAATCAGTGGATAACACCCACCTCTTTATCCTTCTCTACTTACATCCCCGAATTATGTACATCCCCTAGTTGGTTTACTAGCTAGAAATAAGTTGGAATACTTTGTGACCTCTCCAAGAATAAACATATAACAATAACCTGCTTTGTCTACTCCATCCTGTTTTTTTCTTACTTGTGTAGCCAACTATATTGTTATTATTTCATTGTTTACCTTTGTTTTACTTCGTTGATGATAAAGGTGTAAAGTGAAAGAAGATTGAAAAAAATGATGATTGTCATTAAACCTTAATATGTCTCCCAAACTAACTATTAAAAAAGTTCAGTTCCACAAAAAAAAAGACATATAAAAAAGCATATTCTAATTCCTCTTGGTTGGGCTGTTCTATGATAACATTATGGATGTTGTACTCTTGATCTGAGCTGAAATGTATACCATAGAAGCTAAATGGAGCAAAGCTTGTTGCTTCTTTTATTATTTACATGTTAATCAGTTGTAATCCTCTTCTACTTCACTTTTAACCTTTTTATCTGGATGATTCTTTTGTTAGAATTCTCTAATTTGTTCTCTACTTCATCGTAAGTTCATATAATTATCACCTTACAGTATGGGAATGCATTTTTGACATTTCTGCAGTTGACTTAATGAAAGCTTATAATGCAGATCAAGTCTATGAAGGAGATGTCTTTTTTAAAACTCAATGATCTATCCCGGAAAATTGCTTGTGAAGTGAAAAGGTATGTCATCAACATCTTTATCCACTATTATCATTCCTCGAGGCAATACTACCAGCTGTATGGTGCAATATGCTGGATTTACTAGATCGTGATATAATTTGAGATGCTAATAGTTCTTGGAAGTCATTCTTCTTATGAGCCCATTACTTGCAATCATATATTTCGTCATCTTCTTGTCTAAAACCATTGCCTTCTAAATGCTTTATCAATAACATACATAGTATAATTCCACAAGTTGGGGTTGGGAAGATGGTGGGTACACAACCCTGGTAGGGAAGGTAGAGTGAGAGATCATTTTCGAAAGATGCTCGTCTCAAATAAAACAATTCTAAGTAGTTATGAAAAGGAAATACAGTAGAAAAGAAGCCATGATTAGAATAATATAGAAAAGAACAATAACAATAACAAATACAATGATAATTGAAGGAAAGAAAACAACAAGTGGTAATAAAGGTTATTAATAATTCTAATGGTGAGAAAAATTAGACAACTAAGTACTGACCTTCTACTATGATCTCCGACCTCCATAATCTCTTATCTAGGGTCATGTCCTTGTTAAGCTACAATTGTGTTATATTCTGTCTAATCACCTCTTTCCCATACTTTTTAGGCTTGCATTTACCTTTGACTATATCCACCATATTTAACCTCTCAAACTTTCTTACGGGAGCCTCCTAGCATCTCCTCTTCACATGCCTGAAGCACGTTAGATTCGCTTTTCTCATCATGTCCACCATGAAAGGCACATCCACCTTGTCTCTTATATTCTCATTTCCTGTTCATATCTCTTCTAGTATGCCCATCCTCATTTTTGCTACCTATATTTTGTATGTGCAAGTTTTTAATTGACCGACACTCCACCTCATACAATATAACTTGTCTAACAACCACTCTATAGAAGTTTCTTTTAAATCGCGGTGACACATTTTTATCACACGAGACGCTAGCCTCTATTTCAACCACCCTACTCCAATTCGATGTGTAACATCATCTTCAATCTCCCTATTTCCATGCATTGTTAACCCAAGATACTTAAAACTCCCTCTCTTGGGAATGACTTGTGTATCAATCTACACTTTCACATTTGCCTCGTGAATAACGTTGTTAAACTTACACTCCAAATACAGTCTTACTCCTACTTAACCTAAATCTCTGACTTCAGAATTGTTAGGATCTCTTACTGTCCTATAACTCATCCATTTCAATTATTGTATTTGAATTTTTGTTTGAAGTAAATTTCATCAATCATGCCATTTTTCCTGAAAATTTATGCATAAATATCTGAATTGGCTGCATTCAGGCACTACAATCTTTTTTAATTCTCATGTCCTATTATCTTATGGGGACATTATTTGCAATGCGTATATTCTGTCTTATGATAAAATCATTTCCCTCTTAAGTGCTTCATCATATCTACTAAGCATAATGTAACTGTTTGCTACAATGATCAAGTCTTAATCCTAACTAGTTGCTATATATATGTATATTAAAGTTGTCTCGCTCCTCATTGCCCCAAATGCTGTGTAGGCTTTCTGCTCTGCCAGTGCGACAACTGTCAAAAACATTTGATGCTTATTCTCTCTATGCATGCATGCATGCAATGCGCGCGCGCACACACATACGTGTGTGGGTGGCAATGTGCACCTCACAATTCTTTAGAAGTGGAATATTTGCATAGGGGCACTAGCCTCCCTATATCAATCGTGCCATTCTTCCTGAAAAATTATGCATATGAATGTGAACTGGCTGCATTCACGCACTACAATCTTTCTTAATTCTCATGTCTTATTATTTCTTATGGGTAGGTTATTTGCAATGCATATTGATAAAATCATTTCCCTCTTAAGTGCTTCATCATAGTTAATGATATCTTCCTCGCAAGTTTCATCAATTAACAGACTGTCATTTGTAAATAGCGTGGACCATGGTACATTTGGTATTGCATTTTCTCATTCAATTGGTTGCTCATATATAATTAGGTAGATATGTGCTGGTGTCAGATTCGTTGGACAAACCTTTTGTTATTGTATCATGTCATAACATAACACAATTTATGAAATTATATATAATTGAAATTCAGAGAAGAGGTGTTGACGCACCTGTTAGGAGGTGCGAGAGGTTGAATTAGGGGTTACTTGGAGGGGTAGAGGTAGACCGAAAAAGTATTAGGGGGAGGTGATTAGATAGGATATGATGCAGCTTTATATCACCGAGGACATGGTCTTAGTTAGAAAGAAGTGGAGGTCGTATATTAGGGTAGAAGGATAGACGGCTGGTAGGGGTAGGATGATGTCTGGCCTTGTAATATAGTAGATTAGTAAAGGTAGTCGTGTCTTTATATATTATGTTGTTATTGTCCGTCATTTATTTTAGTCACTTCTGTTTTCCTTTAGAAATCATTATTTGCTTTCCACTCTAGTTGTTCTGTTTTATATCTAGTATTTTCTGCGTGCATATTATCCTCCCCAGACCCTACTTGTAGGATTCCACTGGTATGTTGTTGTTTATATTTACATAAACTAGAGCATGCAACGATAACCATTTTCAAAATAAAGCGTCATAATTTCTTTTCAAAGCATGGAGTATATCATTGCAGAGAGCCGTCAATGGCCAAACATCAATCATAAGCATAAGAATAATATGCAAGTTGTTCACAAGACACATGAGCACTCATAACCTAATTTATATAGAAATGTATTTATCGAGCCTCCTTTTTCTTTCCTTTTTTATTGAGCTAGTATCTCCGTATATTTCTCACGAACAGTACATAGGTTGTACTGAAAACCAAATTACAAAAATTACTTCAACGTCCTGCTAACTCCTACCTAAGTGAATCTAGGACATCAATTATAGAGATAGTGTCATTTGATGCAGTTGATTATACCGAAAACATAGTACAGTAGGCAGTTTAAGTTAATCTTTTTCATACTATTCTCTATGCTATCAAAACATCTAGCATTCCTTTCCTTCCAAATTATCCGCCAGATACAAGCAGGGACAATTCTCCATCTATCTCTATCTTTTGTTAGCACGCCAACTTCCTCCCAGCTCTAGATTGCTAATATTCTTTCCAGGCATAGTCTATGAGATGCCTTTGAGATTTAAGAAAATCCTCCATAGCTATCCAGTGACTTTGCAATGAAGAAACATACGGTTAATTGTCTCAGCATTTTCCCCACCAAAAAACTTGCCTAGGACAAATTGGTAGCCCTCCCCTTATCAGATTGTCTTGTCTTGGGTAAGAGATGCTTCTTTGGCTGGCAACGGCCACTTTGTGTGGAATTTTGTTTTTCCAAATGCCTTTCCATGGAAAGTTGTTTATGCGCTGAGGTGTTCGATTCATCAACCTATAAGCATTACTTACTTTGAAGTGACCCTTCTTATTACCTTTTCCACTATAAGGTATCTTCAACCTACCTCTAACCCATTGAACTGTTCGATGATACTGAGGAAATCTGCAACTCTTTGGATCTCCCAGTTATTTAAATGCCTTCTAAAGTTAAAGCTCCATCCATGGGGAGTCCAAAATTTGGCAATAGTCTTTTGTTGAGGAGAAAGTAATGCATAAATATCTGGAAACAGATTTTCCAGCTTTTTTGCCTCATGCCATTCATCTCTCCGGAAATCAGTTTTAGCCCCATTTACCACTTTCATCTTAATTGGTTTTGAATTCACTCCATAATATTCTGATAGCCCCGGTGAGCCATTGCTAAGTGTTGAAAATTCACAGTTGAGATGCAAGATGCAATATTTTGCCCATTGTATCCGCTTGATGCCAAAATCCATTCTTCTCATAGAACCCTATAAGTACTTTCAGTTAACATGGTCATATGCCTTCTCTATTGTCTAAGCTTACTCTAGATTCCAGATTGTTTTTGGTCAAGTATGGAGTCAACAACTTCATTAGCTATTAGCACTGCATTCATGGAAGACTAGAGCGTGCTTATAAACATCGGAAGTCCAGGGAATGAAGAAGCGTAATCCTATAAACATCGCAATCTAAATAAAATGTTTCTATCTTCCTTTGTTACATAGGTCTAGCTGTTGGAGAAGTTCACTAAGACTTATCTGATTGAAAATCCACGAGCAGAAGAAAACAATTTAAAGGAAGACCAAGAACAAAAGAAGACACAAACAAGATTACCATATATCTCTAGTTCTACATGTATGGCTTTTGCTACAGGTGGTTTGAGTTAAGAGGGAAGAGAAGAATGGAGGTTAGAGATTAGGAGAAACACAGGTTATGACTATTAAAAAGTTTCACGATGATTAGGATTATGACTGAAAGTCCACCATTCAACAAAGAACAAGGATTATTAGTGCTCCTGGGAAGAAATAGGATCATTTTAAGCTTAAGTCTAAAGATAGTGGATTATTTTGAGACTTTTCTCGCATGTCGAGGAATAGTTGAGGGGAGATTGTTGCAAATTGAGACTTATTTAAGGAAGGCGGACACATTGTTGGCTGATATTATTAACAAAAAGTAACTTGCTCGGTGAAGATACGGAATGTTAAAGTTTCTAGGGACATTAGATGTCCAGCTAAGTACGTGAATTCATTGTGGACAGGTGATGGTCGACCAAAGTGGAAACAAATTATTTTGGTAGTTATCCTATTTCATGTGACAATGGTTTATGTTAGTCAAATATAGTGATTGAGGACTAGTTTTAGACTCAATTGAAGAAAACCTTAAATTGAATAATCAAACTAAAAAAATTAATCTGATTGTGCTTCAGTAAGCAGTGGTTCATGGATTCTTTATACTTCAGAAAAAAAAGTTAATTTCTTCATTGAACAAACAAGAGAATCTAAATTATGATCTTTTTTTTTGACGGATAAAAATTGTTTGTTAAACCTATTAAGTTTCATTTTCAACACTACATGAACATTACCAATGTATTATTTTCATGGATCATCACAAAACTTCAATGGTGATAGATGAAGTGTTTAGAAAAGCGAGCGTAAATATGTCGTCAACATAAACAAGTACAGCAAACCACGATGTCATTTTCTTTTTAGAAACACAAGAGTATGCATAGTCATTATTATGATTCTTCGTCAATGATTATTCACTTCCACCTTATTTTATTTTATCCATATAAGGATTATGGACAAGTTTCCTGAAATTTGTAAATGTTTCATGTATTTTGCATCTTCAGGAATTTTCATGTAAATTTTGTCAAGTGACAATATCTTGCATTAAATGTGTGACATCCTCTGATGCTTGGACTGTGGTTCCAATAAGCATACACTTATTGAGATGCATGATGCATCATTTCATTTGATAAACATTTCTAATTTTGTCAAGTGACAATATCCAATATTAAATGCATGACATCCTTTGATGCGTGACGCTTGGTCTGTTGGTTCAATAAGCTTTCACTTGTCAAGATGTATGATGCGTTGTTTCACTTGATAAACAATTCTACATCTGTATGCTTAAATAGACGTAGAATTTAGATTCTTACAATCTTTTACAATATTGTGCACTATATTGTATCAAATATATCATCAAGAGCTGTTATTTTGTATCAGTTCACAATGCGACATAACTTACTGAGGTCTCATCACGCTTTATTATTTACAGGAACTTGAAGCTCTTGTGAGGTTTCATAAGTCGTAGGCTCTTCAAAAACACATTGCCTCTTTATTATGATTGTTTTCTTTTTCTCTTCTTTCTAAGGATTATTGCAATTAGAACTAACTGGCTTACCATGCTTTATGCACGCCGTAGACTCTATCCTTTTGGGACATTTAATAGGAGCATTAGCAACTGAAATATGAGATTAAATTTTGAGTCGGCAAATGCTTCTAGCATTTGACTTGAATTATCTTTTAAATGAGTATCATACTGATGATAATTCACAAAATATTTCTTAGTTATTATTTTCCCTTTATGTTAGATAACTAACTTATATCTGAATTTACTTTGGACAATCAATCTTTGTGCATCATGGTCTTTCGTTAATCATATACAACGACAACATACCCAGTGAAATTCCACAAGTGGGGTTTAAGAAGGATAGGATTTACGTAGGCTTTACCACTACCTCATGGAGGTAGAGAGGTTGTTTTCAAAAGACTCATGGCTCAAGTGCAGCAAATTCAAATACAAAGGAGGACATAAGGGGTGGATTCAAAAGGGGTGGACGACATGCCAAAAGGCCAACAAAGGACAAAACCATCCCCGAAAAAGGTATTAGCGTCAAATTATTTGAGGGAATATAGGTAAGTATCTCGACTCTCAAATCTTTACATACAAGAAAGCAGGAAGTCACAATTTGACGAATACGCACAACCCAACGATTGCCGAAAAAACGTGTCCCAACGCAGAAACCCAACGGGACAGCAAAGCTCCTAATGATGTGGCAGCTAGTGACGTCAAAAATACAGGAAAAGAAATACAAAAAACCCTTTTAATTGGCGAGTGTTCATCAGGGAAAAACGTCTTCTCAATCTTGGGGGCTGACGAGTACAACTCAGCAACACTCGTTACCTCTAAACCAACCCCTATGTCAACTACCAATGCCAATGAGTCATGTCACTAACCTAAAGGCACCGTAAATACTTCACCACAAAAGGAAATATCACATCCTAAAAAATCGGTAGAAGGCCACAGTGACATGGACGTGGACCACACGATCTCCACATCCCTCACTGGCTGTACTCTAAACGAAGAATCAAACTGCATGTTTAGAACTAAATTAATATAACTGCCATATCAACAAGCCAGAATCAAAATAAAGCTTTTACCAATAAAAAAGTTAGAGCTAAGCAAAGAACTTTGTGAATATCAAACTGCATGTTTAGAATTAGCACACATTTGACCATATTATAGATGTATCTATTTAAGATTTTCACATGATAGGTGGACATGCCAATATAGAATTTTTATGTTTTTTACGATTTAAGGGATTCATCTAAATATTAGCTAGTCTAATCAACATATCATGAGAACAAACAACATAAAATAATTTTGAAGAGTCCTCTAGTTCTTTAATATAATTTGAATACTTAATATGCACATCTTAAGGATTCCAAAATCATTCATGATTAACATCTAAATATTTTTTTATCAAAGCGGTAATTTTATATTGTTGACTTCCTGTAGGAAGTATATGAATTGTTATTTCCTTTGGAGAAATTACTAAAATATATAGTCGAAAGCATATCAGCAAGATTTATTTCCATATGCCTTAAAGTGATACTTTAATAAAGTTATTTAAGATGATAAGTTCGAAACCCCTTGCTAGCTTAAGCAAAGGATTTTCCCTCTGGGTCGAGTTCGTCGCACCGAACTTTCTTAATATGATCTCTTATGTGTTTTGCGACCTATTGCATAGGACGAAGGTTGACCCTGTGCACACCCCTTGTCATCAAAACAAAAAATGCTAGTTGTTTCTGTGTATAACAGGTACATATTGTAATAACTTTCATACCATAAAATAACATCTACATCCTATTATTTTATCTCTGCGGAGACAAATTGTAGTATTTCTTTCATTCATTTTGTGAAATGAAACCTTATTATTTGAATGTGCTTGAAATATAATTGTCACGACCCAAGCCTAGGGCCTAGACGTGACACGGCAAATGGGGAATTCGAAGGGGACCCCAAACAAGCCTCTTAGCATATCGTCACACGTCCTTGGTCATAGAAGCATAAAAATACATATACAATTAAAAGTAAGGGCAACAGGACTAAGGAAAACTTTCATAAACACCGAAGTCAAAAGTCAAGAGTCAAGCTCATGCATAGCACACACCTTGTCCGACATACACCTCTAAAACATAGAAAGAGTGGGGGCCAAGACAAAGTAACCGGGCTCACCCTCATAGTCAAAGATAACACAAGATAATGTCTCAATATATAGATAATAGAGAAAAGACATAAACCGAAGTCCCCGAAATGGAGGACTCACCCACAAGCTTGGAATAGCACCGCCTAGCCACGTGGAGGAGGAAGATAATCAACTCGGGCAGCGGTTCCTACATGGTGATATCATGTAGGCAAGAGTATGCGTTAGTACGTTTGAATGTACTAAGTATGCATGTTGAGGAGGAGGATGATCAACTCGAGTACCGGTACATGGTGATATGATGTATGCAAGAGTATGCGTTAGTACGTTTGAATGTACTAAGTATGCGGGATGCAATGCAATAAGAGATAGGCATCATAATCCAAAATGCAAGACGATAGACAATAGGTGTATTATAGCAAGATGACATGTATGATCAATGCATAAGTAAATCATGCTCGTATAGAATATCATATGCGAAGAATGAGACCAAGCTAGCTCTCCAAAGTACAAACCCCTCGATAGGTTGGTGATGATCGCACCCATCACCCTAGTGAATGAGTATAATACCTTCACTTCCTCAAGAAACCATAACCGGACATTTTATCAAACACTTTGAGGGTGTGTAATGGGGGTAAAAGAGCATACAATTTATAGATGAAATCATGCAAGAAAATTAGTGGTGAAACCTTTAATCAACACCTTGCAACACCCCCAAGACATTCATATCAAAATCCCTCATCAAATCCAACATTAGATTCAAATATGAAGCTTAAAACATGCATAAACAACCATACTTTCATGTATTAAAATCACTGTGTAGTAAATTTCTCAATATTCAAGACCCACATGTAAAATCAATTTTAAATCATGCATTATTAAGTAGAAGAGGGTTTAGGTACCATGGGTGGAAGGACCCAATGGTTCAACACCACATACTTTAGCTTTGTAAAGTTCTTGAAGAAAACTTTAATGGAGATTTGAAGCTTGGGTGAGATCCTTGAAGAAATCCTTGAGATTGATCTTGAGTTTGGGACTTGAATTTAGGGTTAGAAATGAGTCTAAGTGTTTGGGGAAATATTGGGAAATGTTTTTGGGTGATATGAGGGTGAAATAAGGTTAAGTATAGGTTAATATATGTTTGGGAAAACTTAGGTCCAACACTAGGAAAAGACGGTGCAGGAAAACAACCTCTCCGCGTCGCGGAGAGATCGCGGACCGTCTTTGGAAATTGCACTAAGTGCAAATTTCATAATTCGATTTCTTTGCTTTAAAATCGAGGTTAGACCCTTGTCACCCTAATTTGGACCCCTTGAACAAGAATATGAAGTTGGATTTACGAAATTCCAAACGAATTTTTAAATATATGGAAAACAAGTTTCTGGTTACTTCTGAGGCACGTTTTCGAAAACTTTTTAGGGTCGTTTCAATAACAATCATCAAAAGCTCATCATTTTTTGTAAGCATAATAAGACATTGCTTCAGAGTGTTTCTCAGACATTTTTCAAATCATTTTTTCTTTAGGAGAAAATTTCAAAGTTTTACTATTTGAAGAATGTAGGTTCAAAATTTTACCACTTTTTGCGTAAATTTTTAAGTTCTACTACTTCGTGAGTAATGTCTGAAGTTCTACTGCATTAGGAGTAAATGTCAGGTTCTTGCTACTTCAGAAGCAGTTGCAAAGTGTTTACTACTTTGGGAGCGAATTTTAGGTTTACGTCACGTCCCAAACAACCTCCCACGCATGACTGGCACCCGCTACACAACCGATGGGTTGAACCCAATTTCCATACCTTAACCATTAATTCACAACATTTAATGATTTAAATAAGTATTCAAACAATATGATAAATGATTATGAACACTTGGTATCTCAAATATTAATCTAAATTAGTATCTCAAATATTAATCTAAAAGTCTTGCCCAAATCCCACATTAGATCATGAAGCATCAAGTGGAATCAAAAAAGGTCTCTAAATAAAGTTAATGACTCTTTTGAAAGCCTCCATGAACATGTCAGCGATTCACCTCAACAACTGGATCAACTTTAGCGAACTCCTCAAGTACTAGCTTTGTCATCACCAATAGTATTTGCATGGACATGCATGTAAGAAGTGAGTTATATATAACTATAACCGACTAAAATCCTCATCTCGACCCTTTAAACACCCTTGCAATAAGTGTTGGAAATATAAACACACCATGAGCATAGATATATATTTGACGCACATGAATTATATCTTAATATAATATCCAACAATTTTCAAACAATTGTTTATTAAGAATATGATATATCTCAACATAATTTTCTCTAAGAACTTGTCAAAGAGCGCAATTAAAGCTATTAATCAACTTCACGAGTCCATGATAGCATTCACAATGCGCCAAATATATTGAGTAGGATACACAATGCTCAATATTTTCAAAAAGCATACATGATGCCCCAACCTAATGGCTCACAGACATATCATGTTACGAAATAATTTTTATGTACAGATATTTAATTAGTATCCTTGAACAAAATATATGCGGCTCACCTCAGAGACCAATTCTACCGAGCACACATTCGTCCAAAGTTGGGTCTGGCATATAAAACACATTTTAAAAATGGATTTGAAAAGCAAGCACTCAAAGCTTAAAGTCTCACCTCAAATTCACAACTCAAGCACATTTCCGGTAGATCATAACTACACTCTTGAGTCTCTGAATTACCTCAAGCTACACAAAATGGGCTTAGAATGGTCAAAAACCCTTTGGTGGATTTTTTAAATTTTTTACACAAGTCAAACTCTCAGTAAAAAATTAAAGCAAAAAAGTCAACTCGGATTGATGGGTTAGAATTCAAACCCAATAACATTATATTATTGAGTTACCCATACCTCATAGAGTCTAAGTTTACAATCGAGTTTCAACCCTTATTGTCGATTGATAGATCAAATTCCAATTTCATTAAATTTCAAGCTTAGAGATAAATAGTAACATTCTACCTCAAACATACCTCAATATCACCATTCAAACTTAATAAGTGAATATTATGTCTAATACATTAATTATTCATGTCCTGGGATAATACAATGAATGAGAACCCTTTTTCTTATAAGAAAAAACTAACTTGGTCCAAAAGTAACTAGCTCCATTTTTTTCTATAATGAAACAAAATAGCCACAATGTTCAAGTAGTAGGCAACATTCCTTTGTACTCTTGAGTTTGCTAAACCTTTATGTTTTGTTTCTTCTTTATAAGTTATCCAAGAATATTCCTACTAATTTTTTAGGTAAAATTTTCAATCTATTGCATATGATACATATGTTGTACATATTTATAGAATCTTGTAGAGAACGGGACTAAACTATGTATTGGTTATTTGTACATATGATTTTCTTGAAAAGGAAGTTGATTTTGACAAGCAATTTAGCGAGGTTGCATTTGTATTGAAATGCATAACAGATATGTGTTACTTATTGGTGTATTTATCTTGTGAAGAGATAGGTGGAATAATTCCAAATCAGAAGAGTGACTTACATATGGTGTTCGTTGATCTTGTAAAGGCCTATGATAAAGCCCGAAAGAAGTCATCTAGAGATGCTTGGAGGCTAGAGGTGTACTAATGGCTTACGTTAGAGTGAGAAAGGACATGTATGATATATCTAAAATACAAGTTAGAATGGTGAGAGGAGACTTGGAAAACTTTCAAGTGGAGATGGGGTTGCGCTGGGAATTAGCTCTTAGCCTATTTCTATTTGCTTGAGTGATGTATGAATTGACACGGTCCATTCAATATGAGGTGTCTTGGAGTATGTGATTTTAGGGATGACATAGTACCGATTGATGAGACGCGCAATAGAGCTAATATGAGTTGGAGGTGTGGAAACAATCTCTGGAGTCTAAGGGGTTTAGGTTAAGCATGACTAAAATAGAGTATTTGGATTGCAAATTGTGTAATGCAATGCAAGAGGCAGGGGTGGAAGTGCTGGTGTTTGATATTCACATTAAAATTTTGTGTTTGATATTTACATTAAAATCCAAAATATGGCGCTTAAATATTTGAAAAAAAATAGTTATGGTGTTATATCAAAGAACATAAAATAAAGTTTGTCGATGAGGTCAAAAACTAGTCCATTGAGTACATAACACATGTCTTAATATACTCCCTTATCACTATTAAATTATACATATTCTTACCTGAATTTATGACTTTGGCTTTAAAAATTGTAGATCTTAGAGATATGTGATTATATGAAACTTTATATATTTTATCTCTCATTTTTTGCATTTTTCCTCTCATTTTCTTTATTAATATATTTGTTAAAAGTTTTTCCCTTATTTTGCATCAGTGGAGGGAGAAAGTAAAAGAGGAAGGGGATGCTACGCTATCTATGGAGTTTGAACCCTACACGTCAACAATGGAAGGTAATTTCTCACCAAGTGTGATACCCTTCAATCCCTATTAATATATGTGCTCTTCTTTCCAAAGGAAAACAATGAAACAGTTATAATAATGAAAATGATGGTGCAATTACAATTGCCACAAATAATCTTGTTGAATATATCTAATGAAGCGGTTGTGGAAAATTAGTTGTTTGCTGAATATTAGCTATGAGAGTTAGACAAAATTAAAGCTGAAGTTGTTTCCTTAATAAAATCCTTTTCTACTTTTATTGATCTCTTTATTGCTCTTTTATTTTTGTAAATAACAATGGAGAAATATTTGAAAAACAATTATTTGATTCTATAATTAAGGAAACAAACTTAACATATATGTTAAATATGTAAAGGGAAAAAGTTATTTATTCAAGATATATTTGTCTAAGTAATGAATGAGAGTCTTGACGTGACTGGTAAAGTTGTTACCATATGACCTGAAAGTCATGGGTTAAAGGTGTGAATACAATCTCTTGTAGAAATATCGTGTAAGATTGTGTATGATAGACCCTTGTTGTCTGTCCCTTTTTCATTCCTAGTGCATGGCATGGGCGTTAATGCACTGTGTTACTTTTTTTAATATCTAAGCAAATATACATGTAACATACACGATTAACAACATACTCAAAGTAATCCCATAAGAGGGGGTCCAGGGAGGGCAGGATGTATACGGACCTTATCTTTGTTGCTTAGATAGGTTGTTTCCTATAGATCCTCGCTTAAAAGAGAGTAATCAAAGAAAAAGAGGTAGTATGCAACTACTAACTAATACGGCTAAAATAATGAGAAGAAGAGAAGAGGGAACTTGCCCTCACCTCTCCCATATAAAGTATCACAATACTCGACTATATACTATTCTATTCAAATTCTTAACCTCGACATGTGCAGAGAAGAAGTGTTGATGTTCCTGTTAGGAGGTGCAAGATGTTGGATTTAGGAGTTACACAGAGGTGTAGAGGTAGACTAAAGAAGTATTGGGGGGAAGTGATTAGACAAGATATGGTGAAACTTGATCTCACTGAGGATATGACCTTATATAGGAAGGAGTGGAGGTTGCGAATTAGAGTAACAGGTTAATAGGTTAGTAGGGTTAGGTTGATATCTAACTATGGGGTATAGTAGGGTAGTAGATTTAGTCGTGCCTTTATATCTTGTGTGTCATTATCCACCTTATATATGTTAGTCCTTTCTTATTTGCATACCATCATGTGTTTTTAGATACTAGTCGCTCTTTCTGTTCCCTTACTTTCCCTCCCTGTCTTCATATTTAGTTTATTCTGCTTATGAGTTTTTGAGATGAGGGGCTCCTAGGAAACAATCTCTCTACCTCTATGAGTTAGTGGTAAGATCTGCCTACATTCTACCCTCCTCAGACCCCACTTGTGGGATTCTACTAGTATGTTTTTATTGTTGTTGTTGTATACCTTCCTATCTAAGGTCATGTCCTTACTAAGATGAAGTTATGTCATGTCTTGTCTAATCACCTTCCCTCCATTCTTTTTTGCCATACCTCTTACCTCTTCTAAAGCCCACTATAGTCAACCTTCCACACTTCCTTATTGGTGCATTATCTCACCTCTCCTTCATATGTCCAAACGATCTCAGCCTCACTTCCCTCATCATATTTTCCATAGAGACCACTCCAACCTTGTGTTGTATAACTTTGTTCTTAATCTTATCTCTCATACTCATAGTAAACCCATACATCTAATTGAGCATTTTCATTTCCACAAACTTCATCTTTCGGATGTGCGTTTTGTGACTAGCCAACTTTCAACCTTATACAACAATGTTGTTCTTACTACCACTCTATAGCACTTATCTATATGTCTTGGTGATGTACATAATATCTCAGACGCAAGGCTCTATTTAGCGATCGTGCTTCAATAAGATGTGTGACTTCTTTGTCACTCTTGCATTTCCTTGTTTTATAGCCCCAAGATACTTCAACTTTTCTCTTGGGTATGACTTGAGTATTGATCTCCACGTCTATGTCTGCACCATGTGTTACATCGTCGATTTTGCGCACTCTTAAGTGCTCTTTGGGCTTAACTCGAAACATTTACATTCTAGGGATCCAAACTTTCAGCTTATTGTTAACTCTACCATGTTTCTCGTTGATCAGTGATATCATCTACAAATTATGTACACCATGGCACCTCCTCTGGGATATGTCAAGGCAATTTGTCCATCTCCTAAGACCAACGGAAATAGGCTAACTGCTAGTATGTGGTGCAACTCCATATCCATCATGACTGGGAAATATTTCGAGTCACCTCCCCTATTTTTACCCGAGGTTGGCTCCATTATGCATGTCCTTGAGTGCCTAATGTAGGCCACTGGTAAACCTCTAGACTCTAAACATCTCCCTAGAATTTTCTAAGAACTTAATCATGTCTTTTCTTGGTCAATAAACACCATGTGTAGTTCTCTCTTACTTTCCCTATACTATTCCAATAATCTCCTTACAATGTGAATGACTTCCACAATTGACCACCTCGACATGAATTTAAATTGGTTCTTGGATCTAAACACGCTCCTTATCATCATCTCAACCACTTTTTTTGAACTTTTATAGTGTGGCTTAGCAGCTTGCTATTCATATAGCTATTGCAATTTGAATATTATCATTGTTCTTGTAGAATGAAATCCTTGTACTTCATCTCCATTTTTTGGCATTTGAATTGTCTAAAATGACATTAACTAGCACAGTTAGCCTACTTTGGCTCCTTTTTTTTCCAGGGTTCCACTGGGATTTTGTTTGGCATGATTGCACTTCCCCTCCTTATCGTACGCCTTGTAGATTTAACGCACCTACAATATCTAAAATCCCTATAATTCTCATAATACTTACGCTCCCCCAGCATAATATTGTCCACCTCCACATTCAAGAGGTCATGAAAACTAAGAAAGCATGACCAACTTTATAATATTATGAAATTTTTGTTGAAGAGGGTCTTTTGGAAAACAACATCTCTACCACTGAAACCTCCCCAGAATTGGATATGTTGCTGAAGAGGAAGTTGACAGATAAAAATTTGTTGTTGATGTTAAGTTGCACAACGCAATTAAATAGAAAACATCCTTTGTGGCATGGTTAATTTCCTATACAATACATTGGCAGGGATGCCAATGGATTCTAAATATTGATTTAATCAATGAAATTGTACCATTCTGAACTGATTAATATGATAAATTTATAACCAGATCAAATAATTACTTAGGTAATTTTATAAATTAAACCAAAAATTACTGAACGATACCAAATGCATTTATATGCGTAAAATATATTTTATATATTAAATTTAAAGATAATAACAACAACAACAACAACATACCTAGTGAAATCCCACAAGTGGGGTCTGGGAGGGTAGAATATGCAGACCTTACCACTACCTAAGTAGAGAGGCTGTTTCCTAGGAACCCTCATGTCAAAACCCATACGCACAAAGGACTAGATATGACCAAAAGTAAAAGAAAGCACATGACAATACGAAAGATATGATACAATTAACACATGAACAACAAAATAATAACAACACATGCTAGAAAAAAATACTAGTACTCAATCCTATTAGGCCCCCGACTAGGTAACCACCTAACCCTACTAACTAATTATCCTACTATTCTAATTTGCGACCTCCGCACTCCACCCCATATAGTAAAGATGGTCTAACCACCATTCTTTAAAACTTACCTTTTAATTTTGGTGGTATCTTCTTATCACACAATACTCCAGAGGCAAGCCTCCATTTAGTCCATATTGCCCCAATACGATGTGTGACATCATTATCGACATCTCCACTACTCTGGAAGATGGACTCCAAATGTTATTATAATTAAAGTTATAAAATGTAATTACCCAAACTATAGTTGTGGAGCATAAGTTAAGATATTTTTGAATGGCTATATGCGAAGATTCCTCATAAAAGTGTCATATATGATATAATTAATACATTAGCCACGATTTATTGCTATCTAAAATCATGACTAAATAAGCTATTAAAAAAACTTTGTTTTTGATATTTTCTTGCACTTTTTTTTCAAATCTCTTTTTCTTATCTCATTATTTAACTTTTTTGTGAATAAATAAATTACTGTCTAATAAATGTGAAGAAGTAAGTAGAGGTTGGACAACATCTTCGTTTGAGCTGCATGCTTCTTCTCTGTTATTTTAAATGTAAGCTTGTATCCCTTTAAAGCAAACTATTTACATCAATATACCCTTTTATATTTTATACCCCCATACTAACAAAATTTGCCCCCCTAATATTACAATTTGCACGCTGACGGCTGCACCCGCTTGTATAATATACCAATAGGGTATCATAGATAATTAAACTCAGTCCTATATGGTATCAATATATGATAAAGTATCACAAAGAATATATTTTCTACTAATGCAAAATTTAATAAATAAGTTTGTAACTTTAATAATTTTCTCTTAATTATTTTATTTATTAAAAAAGAGCTCAAAATTATATGATACCGATAGGATATCAATATACCGATGGAGTATCAGAAGAATATATTTTCTACTAATTATCTCCATTTGGTCCGCAAGCCAACATATAATTATCTCTCAAAGTTCCAATTCCAAAACCTATTATGCTACTCCTATTGAAACTAAATTAGTTTTAACATCTTGATTAATAAGTTGTTGGTAAAGTCATTGTCATGTGACCAAGAGGCTATGTGTTTATGTCTTGGAAACAACCTCTAGCAGAAATGCAACGTAAAACTGCGTACAATATAGCCTTATGGTCGAGCCCTTCCTCGGACCCTGTGCATAGCGGGAGCTTTAGTGCACCGTACTGCTTTTTTTTAAAATCGTGATTAATAAGTTACAAGGTATTCCAATGGTCATGAATATCAAGTTACAAGGTACTCCCTCTATTCTATATTAATTTAATTTTTGAGACTTTTAATTGTTCAAAATGGTTGACTTACTCAAAGTTTAAGATGAATGTTTGAAACTTTTTTCATATTTGTCCTTTCATTTAGTGAAGTTTTATATTTTCTAGAAAATAAATTACACTATTTGAAAAACTATATTTATGAGTTTACAAAGAACAACAGTGGAAAGTATAATTTTTTTGGGGAGAGTTCATCTGCGTGTTAAAGGCCTGGGCTCTGTATCTCTTGACAGTGGAAAGTTTGATCTATATTAGCCTTTAGGGCCTAGCTCAATTGGAAAAGGGTGGAGGATTTGTAGCTAAGATCACAGGTTCAAACATCACGCCATGCAAGGCGAAACCTGATATTTAAGTGGAGAAGGTAGAGGGGTGAACCCATTATCCACCGAGTTTAGTAGGTTGTGGTTGGTCCAAAGAGCAGGCCACATACGGATTTCTCGGTTATCAAAAAAAAACTATGATCTGAATTATGTCCTTGAATGTTTTTCTTAATATGGATGCATTGTCTCACAAATTAAGTTTATATGGAGTGTAGGGAGTGTTAGGTATCTTTTCTCTGATATGATTTAAATTTCTTTTATGGAGACATAATTGATGTAGTTCTTGAGAAAGTTGTCCAACCTTAACAAATTGAGAATGAGAAGGCCTCTCCTTCGAAAGGAGATGGGGAAAAAAGATCTATGGTATTGACCATACCCTTTTTCTCATTCCATTTGAAGTAGCCTCGCTCCTTGATTAGTGAAGAGGAGTTGAAAGCCACTTGACTGTAGGGAGCTTAGCATCTCAAATTATGGAGTCCCATTGTGATTAACTTCTTTTCACTCATCTGATCTTTATTTTTTGACTGTGTTAGTTTGACTTTTTTTAAACTACTGCAAAATAATGAGATAAATCTTTATTCTTAACATCTTTCATGTTTCCTTGATTGAACCCCTGTTAAACAGTAAAATGTCTAGAGAATCTTATGGAAGTATATGCATTATATTGTGTTGTACCTTCTACTTGTGACTCCTATATGTTGTTTCTTAAACAACAACATACCTAATGGAATTCCACAAGTGGGGTTTGGGGAGGATAAAATATACGCAAACCTTACCACTACCTCATAGGGATAGAGAGGTTGTTTCTGAAAAACCATCGTCTAAAAATCGAGCCTCATAAACAGAAGATACTAGATATGGAAAAAGGGAACAAAAAAGGAAGAAAAAGAAAAATGACTAATAATGAAAAGAAAATGATAGTATGTAAACACGATAAAAGTAAACAAATATAAGATGAATAATGATAACACAGGATATAGAGACACGACTACTCCTACTAACCTACTATAACACAAGGCCATACATTGACCTACCCCTACTAGCCTATTAGTCTTCTACCCTAATATGTGACTTCAATTCTTTCTATCGAAGGTCATGCCCTCGGTGAGATGAAGTTTCGCCATACCTCATCTTATCACCTCCCTCCAATATTTCTTTGGTCTATCTCTACCTCTCCGTGTAATCCTAAATCAAACCTCTCACACCTTCTAACAAGAGCATCGGTACTTCTCCTCTGCATATATCCAAACCATCGCATTCTCGCTTTCCTTATCTTGTCAGCTATAGGGGCCACCTCTAGCTTCTCCCGGATGGTCTCATTCCTAATCTTATCACTCCTGCTATTTCCATATATCCATTTCAACATCCTAATCTGTGACTTGCATCTTCTAAATATGTGATTTTTAGTTAGCCGGCACTCCACCGCATATAGTAGAGACGGTCTAATCACTATTCTGTAAAGCTTGTCTGTAAGTTTAAGTGGTATATTTTTATCATACAATACTCCAGAGGCAAGCCTCCATTTCATCCATGTTACCCCAATATGATGTGTGACATCATCATCGACATCGCCACTACTCTGGATGATGGACCCAAAATACTTAAAGCTTTCTCTCTTTAGAATAGGTTGAGTGGCAAGCGTCAATGCATGCATTTAGTTCCTTTCATATAGTTTAAGGATATTTTTTACCCTTTTCCCTTAAAATTTTAGACAAATTTTGGGTGTATGTATAATATTTCAAGTATATTTATTATTAATACTAATTAACTTACCTCCAAATGTACTTGTCTAAGAACATTAAGTTTCCACTGGGGTATTGATTGAGTACTTGGTTATATACTAATATTTTCATTTTTCAATCTTTATAAAAGTACAAACCTCCAACATAAATTTTGATTACCATTCATAAGTGCACTCTGTGTTGGATAAAATTAACTACAATTAATTTTTATAAATCTATATCGCTTTTTTTGAGCCGAGGATCTATCAACCACACAAAGGTAGGGGTAACGCTGCATACATCCTACCCTCAATGCTGAAGCCAAAAGCATTGCTTAGGGTGTTCCAAAATTAATATATACGCATGAAAAATAATTTGTAACTTACACACTTCGTATAATTTTTCATATATGCAATATAATTTTTCACTAAAGGGTGATTCATTGACTAACCTTCATTGTATGTTCCCTAGACACCACAAATAACTCTAGTAGGATTACACAAGTATGTCGTGTACTCTTTGACGAATAAAGAATTGATAATGGTCCAAGGTCATTGTTGTTGTTCACTATTTTTTACCCTAATCTATAGCCAAGAAATCCCTATGGTCAATGGCGCACAGTTAGAACTCATCAGATAATGGATCCACCCTCAACTCTTCATCATTTTCTTTTTTTTTATTTATAAGAAGGGAACCATAGTCACTACGCTTCCTTGGGTTCACAAACTAATTAGGTAGCGCACAAAGCATTATCGAAGAGATAATCCGCACTAAATAATCCCCAGCGAGTAAGCATGTAGAAAGATTTCAAACGTGAAACCCCCAATGGGAGATCACCTGCAATTCTACAAATATGTAGTACCAGTGTCGATAATCATTGACAAAAAAAAGGAAAAAATAAATAGAGATTACAATCGAAAAATAGAAATTATGTCTTATTGACCATCCTACGGTCGAAGCTCCAATGGCAGCTATGCTTGCGGCGGTACCTTCACAATCTTCAGTATCAGTATACATTGATAAACTTTTCCCCCTAATGTGAGCCTTAGGATATTTATATGATATGGAGATAATTTTTAATATATAAGGTTACTCTACTAATAATAATTACTTTGAGAAGTTATTAAACTCTATTTTTTAATTAGAAAATCACTCAATTGTTATCATTTCACCTACAAAATCATGTTGATTGCATGATCACAAAAGAAATTAGCTATATAATGAGTTCATAATTTATTATAAGGGCAGATTTTGAAAGAGAAAGACGTAATATTTCTTTCAAAAGTTTTATCCATTATATTATTTTATTTTTTAAGATAAAGAATGGATAATAACTATTTCGGTCAAGATAATTTCTTTAAGAAAAAAAAAAGAATTGGCAAAAGAAATTATCCATTCGTTATCTTATAAAATAAAATAATTTACCAATGGAGAAAACTTTTGAAAAAAGTATTATGTCTTTTTCAAAATCTGCCTTTATAATAAGTTATGAACTCATTATATAGGCTAATTTCTTTTGTGATCACGCAGTCAACATGATTTTGTAGGTGAAATGATAATAATCGAGTAATTTTCTAATTATAAAATAGAGTTAAATAACTTTCTCAAAGTAATTATTATTAGTGGTGTAACCTTATATACTAAAAATTATCTCCATATCATATAAATATCCTAGGCCTCACATTAGGGGGAAAAGGTTTATCAATGTATACTAATACTGAAGATTGTAAGGGTATTGCTGCAGCCATGGCTGCCACTAGAGCTTCGACCGTAAGATGGTCAACAAGACGTAATTTCCATTTTCCGATTGTAATCTTTGTTTGTTTTTTCCTTTTTTTTATAAATGATTATACACTGCTATTAGATATTCGTAGAATTACAGGGGATCTCCCATTGGGAGTTTCACGTTTGAAATCTTTCTACATGCTTACTCGCTGGGGATTATTTAGTGTGGTTTATCTCTCCTATAATGCTTTGTGCGCTACCTAATTAGTTTGTGAACCCTAGGAAGTGTAGTGATTGTGGGTTCCCTTCTCATAAAAAAGAAAAGAAAATGATGAAGGGTTGAGGGTGGACCCATTATCTGATGAGTTTATGACTGTGCGCCATTGACTACGAGGATTTCTTGGCTATAGAAAATGGTAAAAAAATAGTGAACAACGACAATGACCGCGGACCACTATCAATTCTTTATTCGTCAAAATGTACACGACATACTTAGTGTAATCTTACTAGCGTTATTTGTGGTGTCTAGGGAACATACGATGAAGGTTAGTCAACGGAACACCCTTCAGTGAAAAATTATATTGTATATATGAAAAATTATACGAAGCATGTAAGTTACAAATTACTTTTCATGCGTATATATTTAGTTTTGAACACCCTAAGCAATGTTTTTGGCTTCGGCATTGAGGATGGATGTATGAAGCATTACCCTACCTTTGTATGGCAGATAGACCCTCAGCTCAAAAAAAGGGGGTATAGATTTATAAAGATTAATTGTAGTTATAATTTTATCTAACACAGAGTGCACGTATGAATGGTAATCAAAATTTGTGTTGGAAGTTTGCACTTTTATATAGAATGAAAATATTAGTATATAACCAAATACCCAATTAATACCCTAGTGGAAACTTAATGTTCTTAGACAAGTACATTTGGAGGTAAGTTAATTAGTATTAATAATAAATATACCCGAAATATTTTACAGATACCCAAAATTTCTCTAAAATTTTAAGGGAAAAGGGTCAAAAAAATATCCTTAAACTATATGAAAGGAACTTTTATATAGATTGCCCTTCATTTATAGTTTGGTCAAAAATGTCCTTAACGCCAATACTTTAGTCCAAAAATGCCCTATTGTTATTTAATGGGTCAGAAATTCCCTTTTTTCAAATAAAGTTATTTATTTTATTTTTCTAATAATATTTTTAATTAGCAAATATTATCCTACTTCAATTCGAGAAAAAATTAAAAGTAAAAATATTTCTTGCTTTATTATAATTACTATTTCTATCATTATCTAAATAAAAATTAATGTTGGATTTACTATGATTTTATATCTGTGATATATATTATTTGTTATAATGGTACGATGTTCTATTTTAATTGATAAAATGAGATTAAAAAAATATTTTCTTACATTTTTATTAGTTCTGAGGCTTGCTACTCAACCTGTTCCCAATAGAGAAAACTTTAAATATCTTGCGTCCATCATTCAAAGTAGTGGCAATATCGATGATGATATCACACACCGTATTGGGACAGCATGGACGAAATGGAGGTTTGCATCAAGAGTATTGTGTGATAACAAGATACCACCTAAACTCAAAGGTAAGTTTACAGGATGGTGGTTAGACCGTCTTTGATGTATGGGGTGGAGTGGCCAATCAAAAACTCACATGTTCAGAAGATGCAGGTCACGGAGATGAGGATGTTGAGATGAATTTGTGGATATACTAGGAGTGATAAGATTAGGAATGAGACCATTCAGGAGAAGCTCGAGGTTGCCCCTGTTGATGATAAGATGAGAGAAGCGAGACTGCGATGGCTTAGAGACATGTAGAGAAGGAGTACCAATGCTTCTGTTAGGAGATGCCAGAGGTTGGAGTTATGCGGAGGAGTAGAAATAGACTGTAACGACCCCGAAATTTCATCTACTTAAGTTAGAATAGTGTAAGGAGGATTTTTTTTAAAGAGGTAGACTGTAACGACCCCAAAATTTCGTCTTCTTAAGTTGAAATAGTGTAAGGAAGACTTTTTTTTTAGAAAAAAAGAAATATGTAAATCAATTATTACGTAGAGTTCGGATCAGAATTTGAAGATGTCATAAAAGAAAAAATTGTTCGGAATAGCGAAATGAGCCATTTATTAATATTATTATTATTTTTTAATTCTTTTTGCTCCATAATGGAACTAACGGATGACATATATAATTGATAAGATTTTGTTTTCATGATTTTGTCTAACCATTAGCTTGAGTGGTGCTATGTGGATTGCAATAATATTTTTTTTAATACTAAGTTTCCTAAGTGGTGTGGCCTCTCTCTTTTATTTTTATTGAAAAACATTATTGCTTTTAAGGCATTTGTTGCCTATATCTATGGTAGAGCAATTCTGCTCAAACAGCAAATAGACGAGAAGGCAGAAAACTAGTGAGAAACTAGATGAGAGAACAAGAGAAAAACTGTGAGAAAGAAAAATAGTTTTGTAAAATATTTTTATTTTATCACAGTGGGTTTGAATCTCCTTAAAGAGTGCGAGATATATGCGTCTCAGCCTGAAGAATTTTATTCCTCATATTTATCTTTCAATTGGACTTTATCGGCTATTTTACTCATTGTATTTGTTCTCTTGCTATTATATGAGAGTTTTACTACTTGAAACTATATTATGTCTTGAGATTTATGTCCTATATGAAATGAGTTTATATGAAATTCAGTTGAGATTAATATGACGAATTGAGAATACTTGAGTCACTAAGCATGAAAATATATTAAACTTGAGAAATTATAAACTTGTTTACATAACATGATGAGTAAAGTTGAAAGATTCCAAATAACCATTTGAATTGAGTCGAGCATGATGAATTGTATGATTGTGGAATTGACTGGAGTTGAGTATTTGTATTTGATAGGATGAACTGATATATCTTTGAGATGAATTGAGATAACCCTATGAGGTTGAGGATGAGTTGATTGGTTGAGTATTGAGGATTGGGTTAAATGATGAGTTGATCATGTTTTAGTCTTAGGAGGAGTATCGAGCACCGAGCGGGGAGCGAGTATACATTTACTTTAACCCACAGAACTACATCGCCAGCATAGGATAGTCATACAGCCTCGTTCTGGTGACTCTTGTCCCGCAAGTGGACCTTTACCCTGGATCTAAGAAAGAGTTGATCGTTCTATGCCGTGGCACGTATAAGACAGGCGTGGAAACGATGCCGATTCGTTGTACATCACCTAACGTATAGTTGTGAGAGGTATGTCGGTTAAGAGAAACTCCTAAGCAACTTTGATTGAACATGAGATTTACAAACTTGAGTTTACTTTCACCATGTATGTATATATATATTATGTTCAAATGCATAAAATATTTTAAGCTATTATATACTAAGTTGAGCATGAGTTGAGGAGTTGAGGTGAGTATTTTTGAGCTTCTTATCATTATCATTATCATCGTCATCATCATCATTATTATTATTATTATTATATTTGAGTCATTGGACTTACCGTACATTCCTTGTACTGACGCCTTTGGCGCTTTATCATTTCATGATGCATATACTGGAGATAGAGGATTTCAGTCCACGTACCGCTGAGATCCGAATCGTACACTTCTGAGTTGGTGAGCTCTCTTTACATTCCAGAGAAGCCCCTTTATCTTCTATCTTTTATTAAGAACTTCATCTATTTGAGATGTCTATGGCCTGTCATGGCACCGTCTGAATTATTGAGTAGAGGCTTCATAGACGCCAAGGGTACCATCCTGGGGCCTAACAAACTTGATATCAGAGCCCAGAGTTCAAGAGTCCTAGATAGTCTATGAAGTCATATCTAGTAGTCTTGTTTATGTGTGTGTTATGCACCACACTTCATAAACAGGAAAATATAGGACATTAGGAACTGTTGCCCTTTCTTGTGATCTAAGATCATGTGATAGAGTTGAAAACTCTAGAAATTTCTTTTCTGAATCGTGCATTACATTATTGTAGATCATGCCTCCAAGACGTGCAGTAACCCAGAGAAATGTCTCAGCTAGCACTTCCGAGAACCCTACTTCAGGGGTGCCTCCTCAAATGGAAACAAGAGGCCGAGGCCGACCGCCCAGGACCATTGGTATTGTGACACCAACTGCTCCACCTGATCCTACTTAGAGGCCGAATTTTGAGGAGCCATAGCTATGCTTACCCATTTAGTAGCTGCTTAGAATGGGAATCAGGGTTCACCAGCCCCTAGCTCTAGCTCTCAAGAGCCCACGACTGCTTCCAGTCTAAGGGATTTTCTGAGGATGAACCCACCTATCTACACTGGGTCAAAAGTTGAAGAGGACCCTCAGAACTTCATTGACGAGATGTAGAAATTGTTGAAAACCATGCACTCGACCAAAACTAAGAGAGTTAAGCTTGCTGCTTATCAGCTCAAGGATATGGCCAATGTTTAGTACAATCAGTGGGAAGAGAGTCGAGGTGAGAATGCTGAGCCTGCTGCTTGGGATGACTTTGAAAGTGCCTTTCTCAATCACATTTTCCCTCAGGAGTTGAGAGAGGCAAAGATTGAGGAGTTTGTAAACTTGACACAAGAGGGGATGACGGTGAAGGAGTATAGCTTGAAATTCATCTAACTGTCCAGGTACGCTGCAGAAATAGTCCCGAATATGAGAGTAAGAATGAGAAAGTTCGTATCTGGATTAGGTAAGCATGTGAAGAGAGAATGTAAGGCGGCATTGTTAATTCCGGCTAGATGTTCCGACGAGTGTGAGAGAAGTTTCTAGATCTGGATTAGGTAAACATGTGAAGAGAGAAAGCAAGGCGGTATTGCTAATTCCAGATATGGATATTTCTAGATTAATGGTTTATGCTCAGCAAACTGAGAAGGACAAGAAAAAGGATAGAGAGGAGCATCTGAGTAAAAAGGCTAGGTCAACAGGGCCTGAGCCCAACCATAATAAGTAGGGCAAGGGAGCCAAGTCCTACTTCCAAAAGAGGACCTTAGTATATGCATCATCTTTAGCAAGTACACCAGCTACGAACCATAGGAATGATCAAAAGTCCTAAGACTAGCCAAACTTTAGGGCCCAGGGTTCGCAAGCCAGCGTGACTTTTGGCTCTAAAGGGAGGCCACCTTGCGGGAAATGTGGCAAAATGTATCTGGGAGAATGTAGAGATGGAGGGAATGGTTGCTATAAGTGTGGCCAGCTGGGTCATTTTCAAAGGGAGTGTCTGACGTGGAGCAATAAGGCCCAATCCTCTACCACAGCACCTCCAGTAAGGGGTAACCAAAGAGGTGCTACACCAGTACCACGCGAAGGGACAAACCATCTATATGCAATGGGGAATCAACAGGACCAAAAGGATGCACCGGAACTTGTTACGGGTATGATTCGAGTCTTTAATCATGATTGTTATGTTTTGATGGATCCTGGTGCTACTTTGTCATTTGTATCTCCTTATGTGGTGAATAGCTTTGAGATTCCCCTCGAGTATTTGCTTGAATCATTTTTTGTTTCTTCTCATGTTGGTAAGTTTATTAGAGCTGAGAGGATCTATAGAAACTGTGTGGAATCTGCTGATTTGGTTGAGTTGGAGATAGTTGATTTTGTATAATCCTTGGAATGGATTAGCTTCATGCCTGCTATGCCTTTGTTGATTGTCGAACTCGAACGGTCAGATTCCAGTTTCCAAATGTGCCTGTTATAGAGTGGAAGGGATATTCGGTTATACCGAAAGGTAAATTTATTTCTTACCTCAAGGCCCAAAAATTGATTTCTAAGGGGTGTATCTATCACCTCGTGCGAGTTAAATCGGATAATGTTGAGCCCCCTTCTCTTAAGTCTATCCCGATTGTAAATAAGTTTTCTGATGTGTTTCCTGAGGATTTGCCCGGAATCCTTCCTGATAGGGAAATCAACTTCGGGATTGATGTTCTTCCTAACACCAAGCCAATTTCCATTCCGCCACAGAATGGCCCGTATAAAGTTAAAGGAGTTGAAGGAACAGTTGAAGGACTTGTTGGAAAAAGGTTTCATAAGGCTAAGTGTCTCTCCATGGGGCGCTCCGATCTTATTTGTGCGAAAGAAGGATGGTTCCTTGAGTATGTATATTGACTATCATCAGCTGAATAAGGTGACAATTAAGAATAAGTATGCCCTTCCAAAAATCGATGACTTGTTTGACCAACTTCAGGGTGCCACTATTTTCTCTAAGATAGACCTCAGATCAGACTATCACCAGTTGAAAGTGAGAGAATGTGACATCCCAAAGATGGCTTTTCGAACTCAATATGGTCATTTCAAGTTTTTGGTGATAACGTTTGGGTTAACAAATGCACCTACAGCCTTTATGGACTTAATGAATAGAGTATTCAGACACTTGACACATTCGTGATTTTGTTCATCGACGACCTTTTGGTGTATTCTAAAAATGAGGAGGAGCATGCCAACCACCTCAGAATTGCTTTATAAACGCTCCGAGATCATAAGTTGTATGCAAAGTTTTCTAAGTGTGAATTTTGACTTAAATCTGTGGCTTTCTTAGGTCATGTGGTTCCTGGGGATTGAATTCAAGTGGATATCAAAAGATTGATGCGGTTAAAAATTAGCCAAGACCAAACTCACCGATTGAGATAAGAAGTTTTCAGGGGCTAGCTGGGTACTATCGAAGGTTTGTTGAAGGATTCTCTTCCATAGCCGTGCCATTGACTAGACTGACTCAGAAGAAGGTCAAGTTCTAATGGTCCGACGAGTGTGAGAGAAGTTTCTAGGAGCTAAAGACGAGGTTGACTACTACATCGGTGTTGACCTTGCCCGATGGGACTGATTGGTTTATTATCTACTGTCCGAAGTACTCTATTAATCTACTAATAAGTCATTTTGATGCATCAAGAGTGAGATTGGGATGTGTGTTGATGCAAAAAGGGAAGGTTGTTGCCTATGCTTCTAGACAAGCTCAAAGTACATAAGAACTACCCCGCTCATGACTTAGAGTTGGCATCAGTAGTGTTCGCACTCAAGATCTGGCGCCACTACTTGTACAGAGTGTATGTTGATATATTCACGAACCACAAAAGTCTATAATATGTCTTCACCTAGAAGGAGCTTAACTTAAGACAAAGAAAATGGCTTGAGTTGCTCAAGGACTACGACATGAGCATTCTCTACCATCCAAGTAAGACTAATATGGTTGCCAATGCTCTTAGTAGGTTGTCCATAGGAAGCACTGCCCATGTGAAGGAAGAAAGGAAAGATTTGGTTAAAAAGGTGTATAGATTGGCTAGATTGGGAGTACAACTTCAAGAAAATAATGAGGGAGGGTTTAATGTCCAGAATCATTCTGCTTCATCCTTATTGTCAGAGGTGAAGGAAAAGCAAGACCGAGATCCTATTCTACTGTAGTTAAAAGATGATGTACATAGGCAAAAGGTTATTACTTTCTCCAAAGGGGGAGATGGGGTATTGAGGTATCAAGGCAGGTTGTGTGTTCCTGATGTTGACAATGTTCGAGAGAGAATCATGGCTGAAGCACACAACTCCAGATATTTCATTCATCCTAGCTCCACCAAGATGTATCACGACTTGAGAAAAGTCTATTGGTGGAATGGGATGAAAAGGGATATTGCGGAATTTGTTGCGGAGTGTCCCAATTGTCAGCAGGTCAAGGTTGAGCATCAAAGACCCAGTGGTTTGGCTCAGAACATCAAAATTTCGAAATGGAAGTGGGAAATAATCAATATGGACTTCATTATCGGCTTACCAAGGTCTTGAAAACAACATGAGTTGATTTGGGTAATTGTGCACAGAATGACTAAGTCTGCTCACTTCTTAGCAGTCAAGACATCTAACACTGCAGAGAAATATGCCAAGTTGTATATTCGTGAGATTGTGAGGTCGCATGGAGTTCCGTTGTCCATCATCTCAGACAGAGGAGCTCAATTCACCTCTTAGTTTTGGAGGTCTTTCCAGAAGGGATTGGGTACTAGGGTGAATCTTAGTACAGCCTTCCACCCTCAGATAGATGGCCAGGTGGAGCGTACTATTCAGACGTTGGAGTATATGTTGAGAGCTTTTGCTATTGATTTTAAAGGTAATTGGGATGACCATTTGCCTTTAATAGAATTTGCTTACAACAACAGCTTTCATTCGAGTATTCAGATGGCCTCATATGAGGCATCTTATGGGAGGAGGTGTAGGTCGTTGATTAGATGGTTTGAGCTAGGAGAACCAGAGTTGATTGGACTAGACTTGGTTCACCAAGTGGTAGAGAAATTGAAGGTCATTCCTGAGAAGTTGAGGACTGCACAGAGTCGACAGAAATCTTATACGGATATCTGAAGAAGAGACTTGGAGTTTGAGATCAATGATTGGGTATATTTGAAAGTGTCACCCATGAAGGGAGTGATGAGATTTGGGAAGAAAGGAAAGCTGAGTCCAAGATACATTGGCCCTTACTGAGTCATAAAGAAAGTGGGCAAAGTTGCATACGAGTTAGAGCTACCCTCAGAATTAGCAATTATCCACTCGATTTTTCACGTTTATATGCTTAAGAAATGTTTGGGAGATCCGTAGTTGGTAGTGCCTGTCGAGATTATTGGGGTGAAAGATAGTCTGAGTTATGAGGAAATTCCTATCCAAATCCTTGATCGTCAGGTTCAAAAATTGAGAAATAAAGAGATTTCATCTGTTAAGGTATTGTGGAAGAATCAATTCATAGAAGAAGCTACTTGGGAGGCGGAAGAGGACATGAAGGCGAGATACCCCTATTTATTCTAGCCTGCAGATGACGAGAGGATTGATGGTAATGATTCCTTCTAAATTTTTATTTATTGAATTTTTCTTTCATTCCTAAATATGATAGAGTTCTAGAGTTCGAGTTAGGATCGATGTGACTTGTTGACGTGATGTAATTATTATATTTGCTGCATTTCTTATTTGATTGATTTCATGAGTAAGTCGAGGGATGATTGATTGTTAGAGTCCATAAGAGATTCGTGCCTTAACTTATATTCTCTTTATTCGAGGACGAATGATCCCAAGGGGGAGATAATGTAACAACCCCGAGATTTCGTTTACTTAAGTTGGAATAGTGTAAGGAGGATTTTTTTAATAAAAAAAGAAAGTATGTAAATCAATTATTTCGTAGAGTTCGGATCAGAATTTGAAGATGTCATAAAAGAAAAAGTTGTTCGGAACAACGAAATGAGTCATTTATTAATATTATTTTTTTAAAAAAATTCTTTTTGCTCTATAATGGAACTAATGGATGACATATATGATTGGTAAGATTTTTTTTTCATGATCTTGTCTGACCATTAGCTTGAGTGGTGTTATGTCGATTGCAATAACAATTTTTTAATACTAAGTTCTCTAAGTGGTGTGGCCTCTCTCTTTTATTTTTATTGAACAAAATTATTTCTTTTAAGCCATTTGCTGCCTATATATATAGTAGAGCAATTATGCTCAAACTGCAGATAGACGAGAAGGCAAAAAACTAGTGAGAAACTAGATGAGAGAACAAGAGAAAAACTGTGAGAAAGAAAAATAGTTTTGTAAAATATTTTTATTTTATCTCAGTGGGTTTGAATCTCCTCTCCAGATATTTTGTGAGAAAGAAAAATAGTTTTGTAAAATATTTTTATTTTATCTCAGTGGGTTTGAATCTCCTTTAAGAGAGCGAGATATCTGTGTCTCAGCCTAAAAAATTTTATTCCTCATATTTATCTTTCAATTGGACTTTATCGGCTATTTTACTCTAGTAAGTTGCTACTATTTTCTATATCTTTTATAATGAGATATTTTATATAAATGAGTTTATTTTTACATACTTTATCATGAGAATATTATTTATGATGCGTTATCAATTTATTTTGAACATGTAAAGTTAAATCGAAAGACCCTACATGTCACTTTATTTACTTGAGTTAAAGATTTAAAAGAAGTTACTAGTGAAGAAGTTTCATTGTATTTGTTCTCTTGCTATTATATAAGAGTTTTACTACTTGAAACTATATTATGTCTTGAGATTTATATCCTATATGAAATGAGTTTATATGGAATTAAGTTGAAATTAATATGACGAATTGAGAATACTTGAGTCATTTAGCATGAAAATATGTTAAACTTGAGAAATTATAAACTTGTTTACATAACATGATGAGTAAAGTTGAAAGATTCCAAATGACCATTTGAATTGAGTCGAGCATGATGAATTACATGATTGTTGAATTGACTGGAGTTGAGTGTTTGTATTTGATTGGATGAACTGATGTATCTTTGAGACGAATTGAGATAACCCTATGAGATGGAGGATGAGTTGATTGGTTGAGTATTGAGGGTTAGGTTAAATGATAAGTTGAGCATGTTTTAGTCTTGGGAGGAGTATTGAGCACCGCGCGGGGAGCGAGTATACTTTTACTTTAACCCACAGAACTACGTTGCCAGTATAGTATAGTCACACAGCCTCGTTCTGGTGACTCTTGTCCCTTAAGTAGACCTTTACCCTGGATCCAAGAGAGAGTTGATCGTTCTTTGCCATGACACGTATATATAGGATGGGTGTGGCAACGATGCCAATTTGTTGTACATCACCTAACTTATGGTGGTGGGAGGTATGTCGATTAATAGAAACTCCTAAGCAACTTTGATTGAGGATGAGATTTACAAACTTGAGTCTACTTTCACCATGTACGTATGTATTATGTTCAAATGCATAAAATATTTTAAACTGTCATGTACTGAGCTGAGCATGAGTTGAGGAGTCGAGGTGAGTATTCTTGAGCAGCTGTTGGTGAGCTCTCCTTACATTCCGGAGAAGCCCTTTTATCTTCTATCTTTTATTAAGAACTTTATCTATTTGAGATGTCCATGGCCTGTCATGACATCGTCTGGATTGTTGAGTAAAGGCTTCATAGTTATTGAGCAAGTGATTTGCTAAAAGTATTGTATAATTTCAAACCTTGTTCTTTTGAAACTATTGGGGGGAGGTGATCAAACAAGATATGGTGAAACTTGATCTCACGGTGGACATGACTTCTTCGGGGGGAGGTGATCAAACAAGATATGGTGAAACTTGATCTCACCGTGGACACGACCTTAGATAGGAAGGAGTGGAGGTCGCGAATTAGAGTAACAGGTTAATAAGTTAGGTTGATGTCTGGCCATGGGATTTGTCGCATCTTTTTATCCGGTGTTTTTATTATCTATCTTACATGTGTTAATTATCTCATATTTATATACTATCATGTGTTTTTCGTTATTATTCGCTCTTTCCTGTTTTTCATGTCTAGTTTATTCTGCTTATGGGTTTTTATGACGAGGGTTTCCAGGAAACAGCCTCTCTACCTCTATGAGGTAGTGGTAAGGTCTGTGTACATTCTACCCTCCCCAGGCCCCACTTGTGGGATTTCCTGGGTATGTTGTTGTTGTTGTTACATTTTTATTAGTTAATGTAATTTTAAAAGAAACAAAACAAGAAAAAGAATCTTTAAAAATAATATTTTTATTAGGAACACAATATGTTTAAAAAGAAAAAAATATTAATTTAAAGAAGGGTAATTCTAACCCATTTAATGACAATGAGGGCATTTTTGGACCAAAATATCAATGGTAAGTGCATTTTTGGACCAAAGTATTGGCGGTAAGGGCACTTTTGGACCAAACTATAAATGAAGTGCATTTTTGTTTCTTTCACATAGTTTAAGAGTTTTTGAGACGACAGTTCCTAAGAAACAGTCTCTCTACTTTGTGAGGTAGTGGTAAGGTCTGCGTACATTTGACCCTCCCCAGACCCCACTTGTAGGATTCCACTAGGTATGTTGTTATTGTTGTTTTATCATATGGTTTAAGGGCATTTTTTACCCTTTTCCCAAATTTTAATGATGTTAGCAATCAAGTTCTTTAATATTTGTAGTATCCTCATTTTTTGTTTTGTTTGTAGCACCTTTAGATTCTACTGTTTAGATGAAAAATGCAAATAGAGGTGTCTGGCACGAAGAGATTTACGAAAAGGTATTGTTTGCAACAGTATTTTTATTTTAACAAAAAATTTTGAAAACTGTGGATTTTGATAAACTGGCTGGCTTTAATATTATAAGAAATAGCTGAATATTTTGAAGTATTTTGTATGATTATAGAGTAAAAGATGAGGTTTACCATAACAAATGTTTAGTTAAAATTCATGGTTGTACCCCTCCACGCAAGGTTCTTTATGTATTCCATTTCTTAAGAGGAAACAGAAAATTGAGCATGATAATAGCTAACTTGTTAGAAACTAGTAAATTGTCAATTGAGGAGTACTACTGCCACTACACCTCAATGGCTCAATCCCAAGCAAGTTGAGGTTGCCTATATGAATCCTTACTGTCGATGATGCTCTGTTTAAGCTTGTCTTGGTTCAATATTGTCAACAACAAAAAATAGTTTCGCAAGTACTGGCATAATTGAGAAGTGAAGTATTATTTAAGAAATTAACTGACTATATAAAATTAATTGTTGAATGCTGTGGTCGTATTATCTAAAAGTTCATGAGGTGATATGTATTTAAGTTCATATCAGAGTCTTCATGGCATGTCACCAATTTGCTTTATTTCCCAGCAAGTAAAATCTTTAATTGCTAGTTTGAGGCATATACCTATTTGTGCAAGAAGTATATATCTGAATATATGGCTATAAGAAGATGTTCTCTGTGAAAAGACATCCGTTCATCTGTATTAGTTGGTATGCTCTTTCTGTTCTTTTATTTTGTTTTTGTGTACCACAGAACTCAATGCTTTTGTCTTTGAAACTTGGTGGGTAACATGTCTGCACCTTAATCCTTCTTTACTTACATCCCCAACTTGGTTTACTAGCTAGAAATAAGTTGGAGTACTTTGACTTCACCAAGAATAAACATATCACACTAACATCTTCTGTATACTCCATTCCATCGTTTTTCACTTTTGAAGCCAAAATATTGTTATTATTTCATTGTTTACCCTTGTTTTACTTCATTATTGATAAAGGTGTAAAGTGGGAAAAATGATGATTTCCATTGAACTGTATTATGTCTCCCAACCTAACTTTAAAAAAGTATATTCTTATTCCTACTTTTTGGGTTGGTCCATGATCACATTATGGACGTTGTATTCTTGCTGTGAGCAAAAGTGCATACCAAGAAACTAAAGGAAGCAAAACTCATTTACTTATTTTACCATTTACATGTTAGTCAGTTGTGTCTTCCTCTTCTACTTCACTTTTAACCTTTTTATCTGGAAGGTTCTTTTGTGAAGATTCTCTAGTTTGTTCTCTACTGCATCATACAGTTGATCTAATTTTTATCCTACCACATAGGAATGCATTCTTGACATTTCCGCAATTGACTTGAACTAAAATTTGTAATGCAGATCAAGTATATGAAGGAGATATGTTTTTCAGAGATCAGTGATCTATACCAGAAAACTGCTTATAAAGTGCAACAGGTATGCCTTCAACGTTTAAGTGCTACATCATAATTCCAATTTTTGGTTGACTCCCTTTCAAGTTTTATCAAATGACACACCATCATTTGCATATAGCATTAACCTAGGTGTAATACATATTGTAGTCTATTGGTTATTGGAAACTCCTCTCGCATCTCTTTGTATGTTTCTCACAGCTATTATAACTCCTCTATACATATATTCTCTGGCATTTATGTTTGATAAAAACTACTTGATTGTCCCAACTTAATCCTAGAAGATTATCTAACTGGGAAATGAAGCGGAAAGCTCAAAACTCTAAATTCACATTTTTGCTTTTTTGGTTCCTTTCCTGTCATCTTGAGAAACAGTGCTGTCATAGTTGGAACATGTTGCAGTTCAGTCAACTCCTTCTCATTTCTAGCATCTGCATCATTTGTTTCTGCTAAAGCATTGTGAATGATTGTGAAGTCGAGGTGGTGGTGGACACCATAAAAGGAGTTATTTTCACATATCTAGGTGGATATTGTAATGTATATGTCATTTTTATGTTGGTTTGTTGTCCTTGGGGGTGTTGGAATTAAGGCGTCCGAGGTTCTCCCAGCAAGGGCTTGATATATCTGCATTCAAAGAGCACTTGAGTCAACATTATGCTGAATTGTGGGAACCTTGTGACCTATCTTATTTATCTCTTTGTCATTTCTTTAAATTTCCTCCCTTTTTCTTTGCCATGGGAGGTACTTGAAGCATGAATTTTAAAAGTTTGCATAGCACAAGAAATAGGACTGTGACTAAACTGATTTTTGCTTCTAATTTTAAGCATGACTCTCTTCATCAGCATCTTCAAAATGAGGTATTTGAAAAGCTCAAAATGTTCAAGGTAGCATTGGAATGCATTATGCGTTTCTTGGGGCTTAACAAGCATGATATTCAACTTCCTCACAAGGAGAAGCTACTTTCGATTGAGAAGCACATAAATTTCTTTATTGGTCCCAATCTGCCACCAAAGACTACTTCTTCTCCACTGCAGGAACAATTTCCTCAGCCTTCCATGCAGCTTCAGCAACCACAATCTCTTGATGGTCAAACTAATCCATTGATGCAACCTGTACTGGGTTCTATTGAAGGCAATGCAACCAAACAATCTCAGCAACTTGTTACATAATTGTTTGTGTAATTCATTGCTACTTCTACATCATATCCGTAGAATTGCAGGGGTTTCCCATTGGGGTTCTCATGGTTTAAAATGTTCCTCGTGCTTTCTCAATCGGGTTGGTTGTACAGGGATTATTTAGTGTGGTTTATCCCTCTTATGTGGTTTATGGGTGGGGTTTACTTTGTGCAACCCTAAGAGTAGCGAGTATAGGTTCCCTGGTCATTAAAGAAGTAAATAAAAATGATGAAGCTGCGAAGGTCTTGGTCTAGTGGTACGAGTGAAGTTGTGACATATGGGTTACAGGCGTGCAACAGGTTCAAACCTGTTATAGTCTAAAGCTCGTTATTTAAGTGAATGGAGAAGGGTAGTGTCGTCCCATTATCAGCCGAGTTTCTAACACAACGTTATCTGCCTCGGGATTTCTCAGCTATAAGAAAGCGTAAAAGATAAATGAACAACAGTATACTTAGTATAAACCCACAAGTAGGCTTTGGGGAGGGTAAGATATATGCATACCTTACCTATCTTTTGGGGGTAGATAGACTGCTCAAAAGAAGTGTATAAATTTGTAAAATTAATTATAATTACTATATTGTTCAATATAGAGTGCTGCACTTATGAACGATAATCAAAATTTTTGTGTTGGATGTTCGTACTTTTATAATAGTATAGATTAAAAGATTGAAACATTAATACATATAACCAAATACCCAATGAATGAACAAGTGTGAAGTGGGAAATTTAACTTTCTAAGACAAGTACATCAGGAGGAAGGTTAAAATGCATTAATATACCTGAAATATCTAACATTATCCCAAATTGTGTAACTATGTAAGCAATCAACTTCTGTAATATTTGTGTTATCCTTAATTTTTATTTTATTTGTAGCACCTTTAGATTCTATATCTCAGAAGGGAAACACAAATGGAGCTGATTGGCAAGAAGTGGTTTGCCAATAGGTATTGTCTGCAATGGTATTTTTGTTTGCACGATTTTAAAAATTGTGGAAATTACATATGTGGATTTTGATAAACTGGTTGGTTATAACACTATAAGAAATTGTTGAATGTTTTGAAATATTTACTATGCTTATAGATCAATAGAAGAGGTTTACCTTACCAAGTGTTCAGCTAAATTCATGGGTGTACCCCTCACCACAAGGTGCTTTATGTATTACATTTCATTAGGGAAAATAAAAATTGAGAATGTTAACATTTAAGTTATTAGAAACTGAAACTGCTATATTATACATTTAGAAGTACTACTGCAACTACAGCTTTATGAATCCTCCCTGTCAATGGTGCTTTGTTTAAGCCAGTCTTGGTCCAACATCGTCAACATCAAAAAATTAGTTTCACCAAATACTGGCATAATTGGGAAGTGAAATACTCTTTGATAAATTAATTGATTACAGAAAATTAGTTGTTGAATGTTGAGATCATATCATATTAATTCATGAGGTATGTCTATAAGTTTAGATCAAAGTCTTCTTAGTATGTCACCAATTTGCTTTAATAGCTAGGAATGAGTTGGAATACTTTGGCTTATCGAAGAATAACCATGTAACACTAACAAGCTTTGTATACTCTATTTCTGTTGTTTTTCCCTTGTGAAGCCAACTACATCATTATTACTTACTTCACTCAAAAATTAAGGAAATTATGATTTCCATTAAACCATATTATATCTCCAAACTCAACTTTAAAAAAGTATACTCAAATTCCTCCTAGTTGGGCTGGTCTATGATCACATTATGGAAGCAAACAACGGTTGATGATTTACATCTTCATATTAAATAGCATGATTCAATCGAGATCAATAGCACGATTCAATCTAGAAATTTTATCTGCGAACATTCATAGATTACAAACTCTCTCGTCTGTAAAGATTCATTCTGAATTCACAGAACTTTACATAGTGTAAAACTCAGGTCATATCTCATTCAACACAGGACTGGAAACTCTTGGATTCATAGGGTAAAATCAAAATTAATGAATGAATTCATCGCTTCTCATCCTCAAAACTCAGCATTAATGGGAATCAACATGATGTGTATGGGATTAGGCTATAGGTACGATAATCATACACCAAAAGGGAATAGAGTATCACTTCAACGGAAGGGTAAAGATCATATGGGATGGAAAAGAGTTGATATCTCATCTTGATCAATCCATCATTATCAAAGAGTCAAGATCTACTCTAGTTTACCACTTCGTCATCTCCCCCTTAGCTCTCAAGGTCCTCTCTTTAAATTTGGGAATCAATTCCCTCTGCTAGGCTATAAGCATATACCTCCACATGATTGATGAATCACTATTCATAAGAATAGGCGTCTTAAACTCTTCTATCAGACTATAGTCTCATAAATACATTAGCCACTAAGACTCTTTTCAAAGATACCACTCTTAGCTTCCTCTTGTCTCTATTGAAATCTCTCTCTATACTTGCTACCCTCATTGACGCACATAGCCACTTCCCACACCTCTTACAATCTAACCTCTTCCTTTTCCTGCTAACGCTATACTTTTGTGCTTTCATAAACTCATTTATATAAGACTTAGACTATAATTGAAAAACTCATCATCATCTATCCATATGTCCCAATCAACTTAGTTGCTCGGGATGACAAAGAATGCTTTCATCAGCCTACTCCACATTGACAACTCAAATGTACTATCTAGATTCTTATAGCAGTCATAGCTTAGAGCTTCACACATCTTTGCACAATTATAGGTACACATCTCAGGTCACTTCTTATATATTGAGCTATCCTCGTCTCGATATCTTACCTAAAGGTCTATTGTACCCTGCCTATAGCATCACTTCCTCACAAGTTAACATCTTCTTCTCGAACATACACTATGGCAAGCCTTTTAGAGCAAATCTCCAACTAAGGCTATCATTATCATCATGTTATCTCTCTCTTCACAACACCTCCCCCCCAAAAAAAAATTTCCAAGCTTAGAGATTATTGTTACCATTTGCATCACACACATCCCATGTATTATACCAACCTATAACTACTAGGTAAAAATTTAGGAATATAGGCCTACTAAAGTCTCATAGCAAATACTTGATCTACATCTTCTCTTTACAACTCATGTACCATTTACCGATCTAGTATACCTCACCTTATTATCTAGCTAAGCTTATCACTGTATGAATCTCACGATACTTTCACGTCGAAATCATAAGCCTAGTTTAGGTCTATTACCTCAGAAGTAATTTGTCTCCCCTATTTAACATCTATACTTCACCCTCGCTAAAAGAATATCAAAATACATCAGCATAGACCTCTTTCTAGTATTGATCATACTCTTAACACATTCTGACACTAACTGTCTCTCTCTCTCTCTCTATCTATCTATCTACTATCTCATTATTCCTTATCATGATAGTCATAGGACACATACCACTCTTTCATCAATCCTATGTCAATCGACTCATCGTCTCATTACTTACCTAATAGGTATATAACTCTAACTAAAAATGTCAATCAACCATCACTCTTACTATCTCGTCCCTTTCTTTCCATCATCATACTTCTAACTTTGGAATGATTCAATTCTACTCAAGGTTTATAAGACCTCACATCTCACTCTTTGGTGGTAACATTAATCTATTTGGAGACATAAGTTTCTCTCTCATGGGTAACATCAGGAGCAAGTTTTGAAAAAGTAGGGTCTGGGTACATCTAAAGCTAACTCAAAGCACGATTCATATAATTAATAGTGCACTCTTTCTAGTCAATCAACATAGCACACTAGTCGGCTTCTCTCAAGCCTGGTGCAGTCTCTCTACCATTTTGATCACTTATCGAATCTCATCTGTAAGAGTTTGAACATTACTGTCTCTATCACCTCGTATACAAGACATAGTCAAAAGTTTTAGAGCATCACCATGATCATCATAGATTTCTTAGGAAATAGCTATGTCGCACGATTTAGAATATGAAAGAAGTGAGACAATTCCTAATGTCCTATAGCCTCCTGCTTATAAAGTGTGGTCGACAACACACCCATAAACAAGACTCTACTAGACACGACTTTATAAACTCCCCAAGACAATCGAACTCTGTGCTCTGATACCAAGTTTGTCACGCCTCGGGAGGGTACCCTAGACATGACTGACACTCAAAGGCTATCGCTAGCCCTCAAGCGAATCACCTAGTCTTATTGCATTCGTTCAATAAACTCATATGCGAAAGATTTAAAGAGAATAATAGACTATCAGTGGGCTATCACAATTAATATCATATAAAGTACGAATATAAGCAATTTAATAGAAAGGAAATGGGAAATAATCAATCCCGACATCAACAATCAACTATCTATGTTTATGAAGCCTATATAGCTATCCTCTAAGAAGGTACCATGAGAGGCCATGGCTACTACAGTCTAATGAAATAATCAAAGAGTAAATGAAAAGATAAACACGTCCCCCAAAAGTAAGAGAGGACTCACCAAGTCTCTGTTTGGAAATCTGCGAACCTCAATGATTAGCCTACTAAAATCCTCTATCTATAGAATCTGTATCATAAAATGATGCAGCGCCAAAGGGGCTTTAGTATGTAGAATGTGTTGTATGTAAAATGGGCTAAAGTAAACAATTTGCAATAACAATAGCTCCTCAATCACTCATCTTCAACTCAAAGTAAATGACAGGATTCTATCACCTCACTATCCATCAAGACATCATACAATCACATCAACATCAGAGTACTATCAACAAGGAAACTTATCTGGGAGTTTTTATTACTGACAACACCACCTATGAGCCTGATGATGATATAGCAAAGAGATATCGCTGCCACATCCACCCGGTACCTTGTCGGGGTACAGGATAAGTCTGTCGGGGATCCCAAAGGAAGTGTGTCAAGTCCTCTGCAGGGAAAAGGAAACGTTCGCTTGATGATGTTCATGCTCCAATAAGAAAGTGGTTGTTGTCAGGAATTAACCTAATCGAGGTCAGGATCAAATCTATAGGGAATACAGGGGTTGATTATAAGACTTCACTACTAATCATTTCTAGTATTTATGACTACAATCTCTAAATGGGGGAGATTTGTGATTCAAAAACAAAATAAAATTACTACTAACTATAACGTGAAGAAATACTCAGTTTTAGAGACATCTTGGGAATTATATTCCTCAAGGTTCGTCAACTCGATGTCCCTAGATAACATAACTACAATTGGTGATTGCATGCAGGATGATAACTTAGGTTCTTCCGTCCCTCTTGTGAAGGTGAAGGTCAAATTTCACCATAGTGCTTGGTCGGCAACCATGGCGTGCCAACTAATCATTACCTATTATTCCATTCAACCTCCCCTTGGTCAGGTTTGGTTGATTAGATGAGAACACATCAATCGAATACTATCATCTACTTCCTTTTTCCTATTCATCACTACCTTGGTCGGGATCATGATAGTAGCAAAGTTCTATGGAGACTACCTTGGTGGAAATCATGATAGTAGGCGGGGTTTGGTGTTGGCCACTACCAAACGACAATAAAAATGAAGGAAAACAGACAATACATGCAAAACCCCAATTATAGAAATGCAATAAACCTAGGTTATTTCAAGCCAACTACCCATGGTTCCCACAACCCCAAGTTATGGGTGCTTAGCTACTCATGGCTAAGGTAAAACACACAAAAATGCATATGATAGACATAGTTGAGAGCTTTACCTACACCAATTAAGAAATTATGCACCAAAAGTTGCAAACCCACAAGATTGATTGATCAACAATGAGTACAAGGCAAGATTTGAAATCCCTAAAATGGGTTTTTCAAGAGAGAACAATAAACTACTCTAAAAACTAAGAAAAGATTCAAAATGTAATTATAGTTTGTCTACTGGTCGAACTCTCCTCTCAAAACCCTAACGTACACTATACATAGTATTTATCAAATAACCCTAGAATTTACACAAAAAAGACAGCTGGCAGTTGATAAGTCTCACAGTTACGACTCGTAGGATGATCTATGAGTCGTAGTCGGGGTCTTATATCAGATTCTTGGCATTTTAGACTGAACTAGTATGACCCATAGTACGAGTCATTGCTTAAACTATGACTCGTATGATCCTCTAGTAGTCTTAGCCTTCAGTTTTTGGTCGAACATCTTGGGTCTCTGATTCTTGCTATGAGTCCACCTGTACTAGTCATAGTGAGGCTTACGACTCATATGATAGCCTCATAGGGGTAACCTCCACTTAGAAGATTTCTGAATTTTGGTCTCTGATTCTTGATACGACTCGTAGGTGGCCTCGTAAGACCTATACTTCAGCAAAATCTACAAGTTTTCTTCAAAATCATGCCATCTAACTTTTCTGTAAGATTGACACAAAAACATATCAAAACAATTAAAAGTTGCTTTAAGAACTCACAAAATCTCTTGTTTCAGGCATCAAATGTGTCGTATTTTGATAGCACATCAACACTTTCTGTAACACCCCACATTTTATAATACTAGTACTATGCAAATGAAACATGATATGGCTTTTCAAATTAGCGACAATATTTTTTTAAGTTCTTGAATCTCAAGTAAACGCTGAAGAGGGTCGGGTGTAAATATGTTTTAAGTCAAATTGAGTAGATCACGCCCCTAAATAAAGAGAGAGAATTGAGTTACTTGTAGGACTTAGGAAGCTAGTTGGTGAGTCACCTGCTTAATTAGCTTAAATTTGTTAGATAAATGGAGACGAGGCCCAACGTTGAATTTGTCCAAGTCCGATCATGAATAAAATTCATGTTAAGGGTGTAACTTTAGCCCATGTTTTAGCATCATAAATGGACTATACTTATAGCCCAAGATGAATAATAAAAAAAGGCCTAAGGACATCACAACACACTTGACTAATTGGGCCCAAACTAAGTGAAGAGGGATTTGGGAAAATGGGCAGCCAAGGACCATCAATTTTGAGACCCATTTAGGCCCAAGTATGAGGGCCAAGCAGCAGCATCACCAACTGATTAATACATGTCAATTAGTGGTCAATATATCAAAAGAGAATCTGCCAAAAGATGCTTTAGACAAGAGGATGGAAATAGCCCCTAAGTCATTTTCACTTTGGAAAATTTCAGCTTTCCTAAAGACTTTTGTTTTCTCTCTACTTCATTTCATAAGGTAGCCAATACAACCCTCTAAGTTCTTGAAGGAAACCTGTATCTTGAAGGCTAAGGTAAGTGGAAATATCCATGTATTTGTTATACTCATCCCAGGAAAAAACAAGATCTATATGCTAGTTATGCTTGTGCTGGAAATTTGGACAGCATGTGTCCTAAGGATTGTTGTACACTTTTCTTGTTAATTAAGGGGTTATTCTCTTTTTGGTTGGATATATTATAAAGTAATACATATGTATTTAACAAAGGTTGGTCTGATAGTGATGTAACCAGGCTGCTTCACCATTGTTACAGTCTACAAAGATGACTTATTGCAAGATATCTTAGTTGTACTTTTAAAAGAAACTTGTGAGCTGAAAATTAGAAATTGTTGTGTCACGACCTTCACCTGATTTGGGAGTATTTTTGGACTATTGTAATACTGGTTTTATGTGTAAAAAGATGTTGTGTCACGACCTTCACCTGATTTGGGAGTATTTGTGGACTATTGTAAGACTAGTTTTATGTGTAAAAAAAACTTTGGATACAGTTTGGTTAAAGTTGGAATAGGTTTGAAATTGTCGATGTCGAAATGTAGCGAAGGGATATAACGTTATACTGCCTATTTGAATGTTGCATAAAATTGTTATGTGTTGTACTTTGTAGTTTGTTATAAGACTGTTATAACACTAAAACATGCTGCACATGATGTGCATATGAGAATGTGTATTAGAAAATACGATTAAGGGCGAAAAGGTTGAAAGA
>DF361193.1:33785-54007 GCA_000787875.1 Solanum virginianum | reverse complement strand
ATGGGTGTCAGTCACGGCCCATAAACTGGGACGTGACAATTATAACATCAAAATATAATTTAATTCAATGCTCAATTTTTATCAAATTCATTAAAATGTACATTGTCTTAATTGAAAACAAAATTTTATTTTATGCATGTTTAATGATCCTGAAGGTCATTTTTGGTAATTGTTAGCTAAATTGACATTTTTTTCCTTTTCAAAATTTGCTTTGAGTCATTCCTGGATGAGTTGAAAAGTTAAATTTTAAAAATCATGTAAAATATTAGAATTTTGCTAAAGAAAGAGTTTTTAAAGGCTTAAAGTTTGAAATTTTGAGTTTTGCGGTTATCTTGAGTTTCGGATGTCGTTATGCAATTTCATCAATTCCATTAGCTTTAGAATACGGAATTTGATCTAGAAGAACTGAAGAAACTAAATTTGGAGTTAAAATGGAGATTTTAGATCTAAAGTTGCATTTTCAGTTGAATTTGGAGCATAGTTTGACTTTGGTCAACATTCAGAGTTCGAAAGCTTAAATCAAAATTTCACAGTTTCAATGGTTTCAGGTGATGAAACTAATGCTAGAAATGATCTCATTGTAATTTTTAGAGTTCCCGAGGGCATTTTAAGTATTTTGAGTTTTAACTAGTTTCTTTGAGTCCTATTGGGTTCTGGGCCAAGGAGATATCAAATTCGAATTCTGATGCTTCTGTTGAGTCTGAAACATCGATTCTAGTAGGGTTGCAAATCTAGTTTGAGTTCACGAGATTTTGAACGAATTCTAAGGGTTCGTTCCAAGTTTGCAATGACGGGTTTGGACTGCAATTTGGAGTAGTTAGGTTTGTGCTCCGAGTTTGCGGAGTTATCCTTTGCATTCGCAGAGACTTATATATTCTGTAACATTGCATTTATAAAGGTTTGGCTGGACTGACTTCCGCATTCTTGGAGTATTGAGAGGCCTGAAACAACGTGTTAATTAAAATGACAGATTTTTTCCAAATTCAACATTTTTATTATCTCTAAGCTTAGTTTTAGGGAGATTTTCAAGACAAAACTGTTGGGTAACATATTTCTTAACCATTTCTTCATTTATGATTGATTATTATTGGATTTTAACATGACAATTGGCGATTTTAAGTGGAGAAATTGGGATTTTCATGGACAATAGTTTGTGTTAGAAAAATGGTAATTGAGAGCTCATTTTAGGCACTTTTTCAAAATAGTTTTCATCATTAGATTCCTTATTACTTGAGAAATATTTTCATGAATTTTCTTTTGAATTTCAAGAACCTTTTTTGGGATAAATATTTTGGACCATTTTATCCTTTTCACCTGAATTATTTGATTTTAGTGTCATTAGCTTTATATTGAGATTGTGAATCTATAATTTGACTAGACTATGATGCTTCGAGTGTGAAATCAAGGGGAAAATTTTGATTTTTGATTGATTTGACTATCGATTGAGACAAGTAAATTCTTAAATCTTGTTAAGCTTACTTGAGCACTATACTTTCGTTATTTGTGACTTAGAATGATTGAGTAATTGTTGTTGGCTAAATTGAACTTGGTAAATTGTTAGAATCGGATTAAATTGTAAAATTCTCTTATAATGAGAAAGTGAAGGTTAGTGATTAATATTTGACTTGACTTGACATGGAGAATCTCTTATGATATAAGAATATGAATTGTGTATCATGTTGTGCTTGATCATAGTAAATATTGGAGATGTTATTGTTGAATTTCACTTGTGGGTTAGAGAATTGACTATAAGCTTGGAACGAATCGATCATTATATCTTGTATATTGTGAAATTTGACTTGAATTGATATATTTTATCATGACCCAAACTAGGGCCTAGATGTGACACGATGCAAAGGGAACCCGAAGGAACCCCAAGCAAGCCTCTTAACATATCATTACACATTCTTGGTCGCGAAAGCAATTAAACACAATAAAAGAGTACAAATAAGGGCATAGAGACTAAGGAAAAACCTTCATTTCATAAAAACTTCAAGAGAGTCAAGCTCATAACAATCGTATACAATGAAAGAGTACAAATAAGGGCATAGAGACTAAGGAAAAACCTTCATTTCATAAAAACTTCAAGAGAGTCAAGCTCATAACATCCTTACATATTTGTCCAACAACACCTCTACTACATAGATATGAGCGCGGCCACGACAAATAATCGGGCTCACCCTCATAGTCAATATATAACATAAAAGAAAGATAGTCTTAGTACATAGCAAGAGATAATAAGCAACGTCTCCGAAATAGAGGACTCACCACAATTTTGAGAGATAATCGTACTAGCCATGTGGAGGAGGAGGATGACCAAGCGGTGCTCTAATTTCTACATGGTGACATCATGTATGCATAAAGTATGCGTTAGAATAGAGTATGCGTTACAATGTTTGAATGTACTAAGTATGTAGGATGCAATGCAACAAGAGATAGGCATCATAGGCAAAATGCATAATCATAAGCAATGAATATCATACTAACAATATGACATATATGAATGATGCTTGAATTAAACTATGCTTATATAGAACATAGTATGAGTATAAGGAGTTACCAATATAGTGCAATCCAAGTCCTACCACCTTGTTGGAGAGGCGCATGAGGTACAAACCCCTTCATGAGGTTGATGGAGTACAAACCCCTCAACAAGGTTGATGGAGTACAAACTCCCAATCAAAGTTGATGGGTACCAACCCCCAACAAGGTTACCTAGGCCTACTACCCCTCGAGCTAGGTGATTGAGGTACCAACCCCTCAACAAAGTTACCTAGGCCTATGACCTCTCGAGCTAGGCTTGGTCATCCCCAACACTATAGAGATAATATCATATATACACACACACACACACTCCTTTCATCATCATATACATATATTGTTTTCATCATCATTTCATCATCATATAGTCATTCAACTCATAAGACATGCATTGGTCCTTCAATTCCTCAATAACTCATAGCCGGACATTTTATAAAACACTTAGAGGGTGTGTAGTGCTAGGGTAAAATTATGCAATTCAAGAATGTTATAATGCTAGAAAATTTAATGTAAAACCATTAATAGATAATATGTAACACCTCAAGAAACATACATCAAAGCCCTTCATCAAATCTTACAATAGATCTTAGATTCATAGCTCAAAAACATGGTAAAATAGTCACAATTTCATAAATCCCAACATAATGTGCACTGAATTTCATAATATGTAAGACCTATTTGTAAATCAACTTTAAATCATGCAATTTTGAATAAAAGAGAGTGGCTAAGTGTTTGAATAAGTATTGGGGAATGTTTAGAATGATATGAGGGTGAGAAATGACTTAGTATAGGAATTTTCACATTTTGGAATACATAGGCCCAAAATCCAAAAGTCTTGGACCGCACAAAGTTTAACTGGGCAGAAAATACACAGGTCTGCATCATGGACCTATTACGAACTTAAAGTTGTGGACCTGTCGTGAAATTAAGTTTTCTTCATCTGCGTGCCCTAGTTGTGCCGTGCCAAGGGCGTGCAAACCTCACTGAAATTTGCATTCTTGGAAAATCAAAATTGCTAATCAATTGCTCTTAAATTGGGGTTAGACCCATTTTCCACTCAATTTGACCCCCTTGAACAAGAATATGAAGTCAAATTTTTGATATCGCACATGAATTTTGAGATATATAAAAATTATGATTCCGGACACTTTTGAGGCACATTTTCAGGCACTTTTTGGGGTCGTTTCATATTTTTTGTAATGTGGACTCTTGCATGCACTTCTCATTACTCCATATGAATATTTTCTTATTGTGCATTCTTGACTGAGTTTCACTGATATGACTATACTAAGAACGAACCCCATAAATTGTGGCATGTGATATTGATTATACTGGGAATGGGCCACACGAGTCGTGGCATGTGACACTGATTATACAGGGAATAAGACTAATATTGCCCAAACTACACCTCCCTTTAAAGGTATAAGCGATTGTTGTCAAAATATATAACCTAACCAAGGTTAAGGTCGAACACGCAATGAATATGGTCTAGATCTGGAGTAATTACAAGCAATTCAGGTGAATTAATCTACTTATCTCTCGAAGGGTGGGGGGTTGTAAATGCAATAGTAAATCTAAACTAGAAGCAAGTATTGTGAATTTAGTGAGAGAAGCAACTAAGGTATTGTATTCCCCTAAATTCTTAACTTAGTATAGCCAGATAGTTGTAATCTTTTCTAGTGTGTAGCATGCAAAACTGGTAAGTTAAGTTTACCAAACCCTTTGATCCAAGTAAGAGGTAAAGTTTATATATGATTTGATCCATCTCCGTAGTGTCATATTACTTACTCTTATCTTTTGTTCCAATACAACTACCTCTTGATTTGGTTAGGTTGATTAGACAAGAGGGATCACATCGAATTCTGCTAATTATTCCCTTATCCCATTCATTACTACCTTGATCTAGCAAGTAAGAATTAGGCGAGTTTATAACGTTGTTACCATTAAAAAACATTCTGAACGAAGGGATTAATTAATACATGCATGTACACTTTCCAAGAATTATGGATTATCTGATTTTACCTTGTTAGTTCTTCATCATTTCCATAACCTTAGTTGTAGATTTAGCTATGTATGATCATTGTAGATGAAAGAATCATGTTATGGAATAGTATAACTGAATTCTTAAAATGATGAATTTAAGAACAAGATATCCAAAATTCTTCACAAGAAATCACAATGTAATAATCTCAATATAAAAATCACAAAGTATGAGTTATCATAGTATTTCTGCCCTCTCTCGTGCATCTCTCTTCAGAAAAACCTAAAAAAAATCTATTTATAATAAGTAAAACATAAATCCAAAACAAAATAGAAAATTTAGATTCAACAGCTTCTATGGATAAGATTTATGAGCCGTATGTGAAACCACGACCTGTACCTAGGCTTCGTGCTCTGCACTTTTCAAAATTAGGCTTCAACTTTCGAGACCTTTTTATGGGCCATCTTCTGACTTACACCAGTAGAGGGTTTCATTGGTTGACTTTTCTAAAACTTTTCAAAACTTGATCCTTTAGGCACGACCTTATCTACGATCTGTCTTTAAACTTATGACTTGTCAGTCACTTCGTCTGACAATACTTCAGCAGTCATCATGTTTTCTGATCTTCAACCTATGGAAGCATCTATGAGTTATGAAGATATCTACGAATCATATAACTTGTGGATGTAACATTTTAAACTTGTCCCTTCACTAGATCTGACTCATGAGACCAACTTACGGCTCATGGAGCAAAACAATGACTCGTATAGTTGTTCGTAAATCACCAAAAATTTCAATTCTACAGAACTTTATCCAAAATTATATCAAATTCTGTAATCCTGCACAATTAACATAAAAATACATCAAACCCACTAACATTGCTTTGAGAACACATAAAATTCTAAGTTTTAAGCATCAAAAGTAATATATTTTAGTAGCATATCACGGACACATAATCTATGGCAGGTGACATTGATTATATAGGGAATGAACCTTATGAGCTGGGGCAAGTGCATGGACAAATATGTCCTCCATGGGTTTTAGACTAATTACATCAACGGATGTGTATCGTAGGACAATCATACATCATGATTACTTGATATTTTATTTATTCATATCATTTTATTTTATATCATTCACCTTGTGATTGTGATTTGATTAGATTATTTGATATTGAATATGAGATGATTATTCCTAGACTATATCTATGAGTATTTGAGTTTACTTTGAGACTTTTGTTGTATATATCTGGGCTATATATTGAGACATTAGTTGTATATCTATTTTTTACCTTGTAAAAACTATTAGGTATAATTATTGTATATCTTATATACATTGTTGTTGTGCTGAGACTTTCCTATGTTCAAACGTGTAGTTCAACAGTACGTGATTGGTGTGGAAAAATTATTTTATTTAGTATGCTTTTTTTGAGTTTAGGTCTTCTTGCTGAGTGTCTATTATTTTTTGTACTCACACCTGCTTCTACATACCTATGTAGGTTGTGAGCCTGGTTTTACTTGAGATAGCAATCTTCTTTGACGAATCGAGCATCTGGACATTAGAGAGGTAGCAACTTATCTATATAGGTAGACTCTCGAAGTCTTTTATCTTATCTTGTATTCTATTTGAGAACTAAGACTAAGACTTGTATTTCTTTTTCTTCACTATGCTTTTATATTAGAGGCTTGTACATATGCCACCAGTCTTAGGATGGTTTGTAGACTTGATTATCTCATGCTTATCCTAGCTTATTAGACTTTATTCATTCCATTTTTAGTGTTGTGTATTGAATTGAGCAGGTTTAGATTGGCTTGTCTTTGTGGGTTAGGCAAGTGCCATCACACCCTATATTTGGGTTGTGACAATTTGGTATCAGAGCCTAGGTTCATAGGTTTCACATGTGTATAAGCCTAACCAAGTAAAGTCTTAAGGATCAGTGTGGAGACATCCATTGCTTATCCTTGAGAGGCTACAGAGACTGTTAGGAGAATCCTTTTTGTTCTTTTAATTCCTGTCATGCATGGTTGTTGTGGGGTTATTGAATACTGTGTATTCTTTTGGCAGATGGCTAAGACTAGATTTGTATCCATGGGAAGAGCTGAGAAGCCAACTCAGGAGGTTACTGTTGAGGTCCTAGCTTAGGGCAGAGGCAGAGGTGGAGCCAGAGGATGTGTTAGGGGTCAAGGACATGCTCGTGGTTCAAGAAGATGTGTTAGGGGTCAACGACTTGCCTATGGTTCAACACCTACTAGAGATTTTGACAGAGGTATCTCATTCGAGCCTCTAGTCGAGCCTAGGCAGCAGCAGGTTCCTCCAGAGGCTAAGGATCCTATGACTATTCAGGACACTCTTCATAGGATAATAGTTATTCTGGAGACTACTTCCTTAAGTGTTCCACAAGGACCAATTAAAGGTAACGTTCCCCTTTCTCGAGTGCCGAAGCGACATCATAGTGTCAGTGAGTTTGTGGTAGACCATTATGGTTTTATGGGCCATATACCTTATATTACTCCTCATGTGTCAGTTGACACACCAACAATGATGGTTCCTCCAACCTAGGTTATTCATGAGCTGGTATTGGCAACAAACGACTAACAAAGGTAGGAGCAATTTCAGAAGATAAAACCACCTCAGTTTTATAGTGGTAGGGGGGAGGATGCATCTGAGTTTCTTATTTTAGGCTATGAGATGTTGGAGGCCATGGACCTAGTAGATTCTTGGGGAGTTAGGTTTGTTGCCTTATAATTACAAGGAGAGGCACGGGAGTGGTGGAGATCTTACATGCGTTCTAGGCCAGCAGGGTCCCCACTAATTGAGTGTGAGGTATTTTTAGAGGCTCTCCAGGAGCGATTTATCCCCTAGAGTGTTTGGAAGAAGAGTAGGTCTAGATTCGAGACTCCAACTTAGGGAGGTATGATAATGGCCGAGTATAAGGCTTGATTTTATTAGTTGTCTCGACATATCTTATCATTGATACCTATAGAGATGGAGAGGATTTGAAGATTTGTGAAAGGGCAGGAATTCTGTATTCATTGCTATATGTTTAGGTCTTCACACAAGGGTACATCTTCTCAAACCATAATAGGTACCGCCAAGGAGGTGGAGTTGCTATTAAAGGAGGATTTGGAGACCCCAAGAGGATTCGAGCATCCGGTTATTTCATGGGTACCTTATTAGGAGGTAGGAGTTTTTATAGAGGAGGTAGTACTTCTCATCATTAGGGCCTAGTTCATGCTTTATTACAAGCTTTGGAGGGTGGTTAAGGCCCTCGTGGTTCACGAAGTTATGAACAAGGATCATCCGGTTCCTAGTAGAGGCTTGCGAGGTGAGGCGGTTACAATATTCCCCCTTCATCTTCTTAGTTCTCTCCTTACCCAAGGTCATATTTAGGGTATGGTTCTCTAGATCAGATGATTAGATATTTCCCTCACTAGACTTATACAAAGTCATAATGCTCTCTTATTCAGAGTACCGATAAGAGATCAGGCTCCCCTAGCTTGAGGTGCAGCCCCTCAAATTAGGGGTCATGATAGGGGATAGCCAGGTAGAAGTGGGCATACTCTAGGAAAGGGTATAGGTGATGCAATGGGATAACAAGGTGGTGGAGTTCCTACTCAGGTAGTTGGTGATATAGGCAGTCATTTTTACGCATTTCTTCGGAGGCCTGAGGCTGAGGCCTTTTATGCCATTATTAGAGGTATTGTACTAGTCTGTCATAGGCTTGCATCAATATTATTCGATCTTATTCTATATATTCTTATGTATCTGCATATTTCTCTACTGAGTTTGATTTATTGTGTGATTATAAGCTTGTGCTCGTGTATGTATCTACCCAGTAGGTGATCATTTAGTGGTGCATTACGTCTATTGATCTTGTCTTGTCTTTTTCTATGGTTATGATACTTGTTTTGATATGATTATTTTTGATATGGTTGAGTTTGATGTCATATTGGAGATGTATTGGCTTTTACCTCATTGAGCTATTCTTGATTGTTATGCTAAGACTATGACATTGGCTATTCTTGGTAGACCGAGTATTATGTGGTAAGGCCTAAGTGATTCTTATCCTAATAAAGTTATTTCTTATATTTAGGCATGGAAACTAGTAGATCAAGGTTATCTTGCTTTTTTTGCCATTCATTTGTGATACAAATACTGAGCCACCACCGATGGTGTCTATTCCTATTGTTTGGGAGTTTGTTGATGTGTTTCCTATAGACCTTCCTGGAATCCCTCTTGATAGGGATGTTGACTTTTCTCTTGACCTTGAGCTAGGCACTTAGCGCATTTCTATTCCTCCATATTGTATGACACCAGCTGAGTTAAAGGATCTAAAAGAGCAACTTCAAGATTTGTTAAGTAAAAGGTTCATATTCCCTAGTGTATCATTGTGGTGTGCCTTAGTCCTATTTGTGAAGAAAAAAGATGGTTCTATGAGAATGTGCATTGATTATTTGTAGCCAAACAAAGTAACAGTCAACAATAAGTATCCTTTCCTAGGATTGATGATTTGTTTGACCAACTTTAGGGTGCAACCATATTTTCTAAGATTTATTTGAGATATGATATCATCAACTGAGGATCAAGCATTCTAACATCCTTAAGACGACTTTTCTAATAAGGTTTGGGTACTATAAGTTCCTTGTTATATCATTTGAGCTGACTAATGTCCAACAACATTCATAAAGTTAATGAATGGAATATTTAGGCCATACTTGGACTCTTTTGTTATTGTCTTCATCGATGATATAGTGGTCTACTCTAAGACCAAAGTTGAACATAAGCAACATTTGAGGATTGTACTTCAGCGACTTAGACAGGAGAAACTGTATACCAAGTTCTCCAAATGTATACTTTGGCTTGGTATTTCTTGATTATGTTGTGTCTAGAGAGGGTATTCGAGTTGATCCTGCAAAGATCGAGGCAGTTCAAGGTTGGACAAGGCCTATTTCATCTATCGAGATTCATAGTTTTATGGGCATAGCTGGATATTACAGGCAATTTGTTCAGGGCTTTTCTTCTATAATAACCCCATTGACCAGAATCACTGAGAGGAATGTTCCATTCCATTAGTCGGATGAGTGTGAGGAGAGCTTTCAAAAGCTTAAGGTATTATTAACCACAACTCTTGTTCTGACTTTGAGGATGATATTGGCATTACTATATATTATGATGCATCAGATGTTGACTTAGGAGGAGTTTTGATATAAAAGGAAAGGTGATTTCCTATGCCTCTAGGTAGTTGACTCATGAGAATAATTATCCTACCTATGACTTATCGTTGGCGGTTGTTGTTTTTATGTTGAAGCTATGGAGGCATTATTTGTATGGTGTTCATTATGAGATCTTTATTGGCCATTGCAGTATACAATACATCTTCAGTTTGAGAGACTTGAATTTAAGAATAAGGAGGTGGATTGAGCTCTTAAAAGATTATGATTTGACCATTATGTATCAACTGGGTAAAGCTAACATTGTGCAAAATTTCTTGGGATCAAGCTTCCTCCATTAAAGAGAAAGCTTCAACGAAGGTTTCTCAATCTCTTTCAAGTCTTCTTCTCCAAGTTTCGCGGTTTAAAAGGTATATGAGTTTCTTCATTCATGGGTTCTTCGACCCATGGAGTCCCAAAACCTAATTTACTAAATCCTTTAAGTTTTAATATTAATTTCTTATGGGTTCTTTCTAATTGCCCTATCAAGCATGAATTATGTTGAGATTCTTCATCTATTGCATGAGTTCATTTCAAGGGTTTTCAATTATGAAGATATTTTATGATTATTAAAGCTATGAAAGTTATGATACCATGAGTTATTATGAGAATAATGATTTTATGAGATTAATTGCATGATTCTATGTCTAAAGTTGAAAGATGATATGTATGATTATTGTGGGTTACTTAAGAATGATTTGAATTGATAATTTTCATTAAATTGATGCATATTCCTCAAGAGTTACATGATTTAAAGTTTGAATGCATGTAATCCATCAAATTATCATATCAAAGTTTACATGGGATTATGATCTCTAAGGATGAGGGTTTAATTAAAAAGTTATGAAAGTTAAAGTTATATGTTTCGAATCCCTTTTATGAAAGTTAAAGTTAAAGATGATAAAAGGATAATTCTCACCAAAAGATAGATCCTTTTGTTAAGAATCAAGCCCTATATGTGGATCTCAAGTTAAGATGAGCTACTCTTTATATATAATGATGATGAAGCTATGCTTTTAAGTTTATGAATGTCTATGATTATGCATATATTTTCTAATATATTATATGAGAATGACTTAGCATCGAATGGGGCAATTGGTGGGGTTTGGTATGGGAACCTTAGAAGCCACTTTTGTCTTATTAATTATGTACCAACATAGGAGCCCTTATAGACTACGCTAGGCTAGTGGATCCACGTAAGTCATAATATTTATTAAAGATGCAATTGCGAGTTATCAAATTCATGGAGTTCTACCTTGGAAAGTAGACTCTTCTTCTCCCAATGAAGGAGTTCATTGGGCTTTTTCCAATACAAAGAGTTCATTGTCCTTTTCCCAATAGAAATATTCCTTGGATTTCAAGTTGCAACTCGCTTGGTCTTTTATGTCGACTATGGTATTCTTCCACAAGTATGATGTAAAGAAGTTATGTTTCATGCAAGTTTTCATTAAAGCATACTCATGCATGTCATATTGAGCTTATATTCTATTGTATATGATTATGCATCTTGTTTATGAATCTTATTATCTATTATTGCATTGCATCCTACATACTAGTACATTTTAAGTACTAACACATATATTTTGCCTACACGATCTAACTATGTAAGGACCAGAGCTCCTATTCATCCTCCTCCACGTGGCTAGCTTGGTTTATGAAGATCATGAGTGGTGAGTCCTCCGTTTTGGGGACAATATCCAATTTCTATCTTGCTTATATTGCAATGTTATTTCATTTTACTAGTACTTTGAGGGTGAGCCCGGGACTTATCTTGGCCCCTGTCCTACTCACAGTTTTGAGGTGTTGTTAGATACTTATGCTATGTACCTATAATGAGATGTTGAGCATTTATGAAGACCTATACTTTAGTCCCTATTTCCTATGTGACACTATTTGATATTTTTTTTCCTAAGTCCCTATTTTCCCATAGCTTGAGTCATACTTACCCTCCCCTTAGTCTTGCTTGCTATGTAGTCATGCAAATCCCTTTCCCTTATCTATCCCCATAGTGTGAGTCTAAATCCCCATTTTCCTTAGACTTATTTTGATTCTTATTTTATTTTCGCAATCAAGGATATGAAAATGACATGCTAAGAGGCTTGTATGGGTTAACTTTGGATTTTTCATTCGTCGTGTTGTACCTAGGCCATAGGCTCAAGTCGTGGCAGAGGGTTATCAGGTTTGGTTGAGGATTTCACCTATGAAGGGTGTTATGTGGTTTGGGAAGAAGGGCAAGCTCAGGTATATTGGTCATTTTGAGATACTTGAGCGAGTAAGAGAGATGGCCTATAGTCTTGCCTTACCATCCAATTTGTCCTTACTTCATTCTGTGTTTTACATATCTATGTAGCGACATATGATCCTGATGATTCTCATGTGTTATCCCTTGATTCGGTGGAGTTGAGTTCAATTTTGACCTAAGAGGAAGAGGTCGTATCTATTTTAGATAGTTCAGAAAGTTGAGAACAAAAGAGATAGCTACATTGACGGTTCGGTATCGTTATTGACCTAGGAGTGAGTCTACTTAAGAGATGGAGTCTGATATGTAGGCCCGATATCCTTACCTCTTTAAGGTTTTAGGTATGTTCCCTTACCTTATGCTTGAGGACAAATATTATTTTTAGAGGAGGATGATGTAATGACCCTAAAGGTCATTTTAACTAAATTACCATTTTCCCTTCTTAAAAGTTGTTTTGAGTCATTCTTTGATGAGTTGAAAACTTAGATTTCAACAACCTTGTAAATAAATTGGAATTTTGCTAAAAAAAAGTGTTTTTAAAGGCTTAAAGTTTAAAATTTTGAGTCTTGAGATCATTTTGAGTTTTGGGTGTCGTTATGCAATTTCGTCGATTCCATTAGCTCTGGAATGCGAAATATGGTCTAAGAGAACTGACGAAACTGAGTTTAGAGTTATTACGGAGATTTTGGACCCAAAGTTGTATTTTTAGTTGTATTTGAACCATAGTTTGACTTTGGTCAACATTCAGAGTTCGGAGGCTCAATTTGAAATTTTGATAGTTCTAGTTGTTTTGAAGGGTGAAAATAATGCTAGAAATGGTCTTGTTGTAATTTTTTGAGTTCTCAAGGGCATTTTGAGTATTTTGAGTTTTAACTAGTTTCTTTGAGTCCTACCGAATTTTGGGCCAAGAAGATCGCAAGTTCAAATTTTGATGGTTCCATTTATTTCAAAACGTCTATTCTGGTAGGGTAGCATATCTGGTTTGAGTTCACAGGATTCCAAACAAATCTCGAGGGTCTATTCCAAGTTTGTGGCTGTTTTGGACTACAATTTGGTACAACTTGGTTTATGCTCTGCGTTCATGGAGGCTCATATATTCTGTAACTTCGCGTTCGTGGAGGTTTGGCCGGATTGACCTTCATCATCGTGGAGTATTGAAAGGCCTGAAATAGTGGGTTAATTAAAACGATGAGTTTTTGCCAAATTCGCCATTTTAAACATTTCTAAGCTTGATTTTAGGGAGATTGTTTCAAGACAAAGCTATTAGGTAACATATTTCTAACGCACTTCTTCATTTATCATTGATTATTATTGGATTTTAACATGAAAATTAGTGGTTTTGAGAGGAGAAATTGGAATTGTCTTGGATATTGATTTGTGCTAGAAAAATAATGATTGCGAGCTCTTTTCAAATCCCTTTTTTGAAATGGTTTTACATTAGATTTCTTATTTCTTGGGGAATATTTTCATGTAAAAGTTCCCAGATTTTGAGAACCTTTTTCAGCATAAGATTTTTGGATCATTTTGACTTTTTCACCTGAATTACTTGATTTTAGTGTCATTAGCTTCATATTGAGATTATGAATCTGTATCTGACTAGATTGCGATGCTTTGGATGCTAAATCAAAGGGGAAACCTCTGGTTTTTGATTGATTTGGCTATCGATTGAGGCAAGTGTGGATTCTTAAACCTTGTTCTGCTTACTTAAACACTATATTTAATTTATTCATGACTTAGAATGATTGAATTGTTGTTGGCTAAATTGAATTTGGTAAACTATGATAATTAGATTAAATTGTTGAATTCCTTTATGATGTGAAAGTAAAGGTTAGAGATTGATATGCATTGACTTATGATTTGATATTGAGAATCTCTTTAGAAATATGAATGTGGATTGTGGATCATGTTATGCTTGATCATAGTAAATATCAGAGATATTATTGTTGGATTTTACTTGTCAGAATAGATTGATCATTATACCTTGTATAATGGGAGATTTGACTTGAATTGATATTTTTTTGTAATGTGGACTCTTGCATGCACTTCTCATTACTCCATGTGAATATTTTGTTGTTGTGCATTCTTGACTGAATTGCACTGATATGATTATATTAGGAATGAGCCACAAGAGTCGTAGCTTGTGATATTGATTATACTGGGAACGGGCGACATGAGTCGTGACATATGACACTGGTTATACTGGGAACGGACCAAACAACTCGTGGCATGTGACACTAGTTATACTGGAAATAGGCCACACGAGCCACAACATGTGACATTGATTGTAGAGGGAACGAGTCTCATGAATTGGGGTAAGTGCATGGACAGATATGTACAGATATGTCCCCCATGGGTTCTGGACTGATTACATCAGTTGGTTGTGTATAGTAAGACAGACATACATCATGATTACTTGAAATTGAATTGATCCATTTCATTTCATTTTATTTTATTTCATGACATTGCATGTCATTTTACCTTGTCATTGTGACTTGATTCAGTTATTTGTGATTGAATATAAGATGATTGTTCTTGGACTTTATCTGATGAGTATCTGAGTTTACTTTGAGACATTTGTTGTATATATCTAGGTTGTATATTAAGACATTGGTTATATATATATATATATTATATACCTTGTGACAACTGTTGGGTGTAATTATTGTATAGTTATATACATTGTTGTTGTCCTATAACTTTTTTGAGTGCAGGAGTGTAATTCAGCGGTATGTGATTGGTATGGAAGAAGTATTTTGTTTAGTATTCTTTACTTGAGTTTAGGTCTTCTTGCTAAGTGCCTTTTGATTTTTATACTCACCCTTTCTTCTACACATCTATGAAGGTTTTGGGCTTGGTTCAACATGAGATAGGATTCTTCTTTGATGGACCGAGCATCTGAACGTTCAAAAGGTAGCAACTTGTCCTTGTCGGTAGACTCTCAAAGTCTTTTCTTTTATCTTGTGTTCTATTTGAGAACTGAGACTCAGGCTTGCATTTCTTTTTCTTTTGTACTCTTTTATATTAGAAGGCTTGTATATGTGACCATAGTCTTGGGATAGTTTGTCGACTAAATTATCTTATGCTTATCCTAGTTTATTAGACTATTTATTCCATTATAAGTATTGTGTATTGAATTGAGCATATTTCGGCTGACTTGTCTTGGTAGGTTAGACAAGTTTCATCACACCCTATATTTTGGTCTTGACAACATGAAAAATCATTTATGTCAACATGAATTTATACATGAGGACAATATGATCATCAATGCAACTAGGGTCATACGGAGGAATGTATGAATATACATCTGAATCATCTACTCCATTCATAGACATCATCAATACGTAATTAGAGCAAGAAAACTCAAGAAAGTGTCAATTAAATCAAGAGCTCAACTCAAGAACTAGGATTAAACTCAACTGAAACTCAATTAATTTAGATACTAGGTGTGTGGACGAACTCATCCCAATACTATAAATAACCTTACATACCTAAAATTCATAGATTAAAGTCAAAACCCAATGAAAGGTTAAACCCTACCCATTTTCCCCTCTCTAAGTCTTTCTCTCAAACAATCTAAGTGTTAATAAGGTAAAAGAGTCGTGAGTTACTGTAAGGGACTCAACGTAACCTCAAAATGATAGGGTTTCAATTAGAAAATAGTGGAAAAAGATGGAACCGCCCCTCATTAAGCTACCAGACTAAATCACGAGATCCCATCTAAGGGTCAAAACTTCGAAGGCTCTAATTTAGGTCTTGGAACTATGAAACATGGATTATAGATCATAATCTTGATTACCTGTTGTAAACCCTTCCTCGTAGTTAAGATTGACACTTGGAGAAATTTCTAGAATTTCAATACTAAGGTTCTATGAACCCCTTTTTTACGGCTCATAAAATTTTTTACAGCTCATAAAAATAGTAATGGGTTGTGGATCCAAATCGTAGATTCAACTCTAAAAATATAGATTCTTACCAGGTGTCAGGGAAAACCATGAGGCCCATATATGCATCATAGAACTATTTACAGACGATAGAAGACCTTTTGTGGTCACTGGCAATGGCATAGTTTCTTAAACTTTTCTTTTTGTGGCTTTTCAGGTCATAAAAGGTAGAATTATTTTGAGGGTGTTACAATATATCCCCTCAGGATTATTTGTCTTCAAATGAAGATGAAGCTAGAAGAAATCAAGCATGAATACTATTGGGATATCAAATATTCAGAAACTCAGTTACCCAAATACTCAAACGTGAAACACTCAGACAATCAATTACTTAAACTTAAGAATACACATCAACTCAAGGGTAGGGATAAGGAATGCTACTTTGAATATTATCATTATCATTAGAAGGAACGAATAGATGAGGGTATTTAGCTTTTATAGCCTCTTCAGCTTTTCATGTCGCCTCTTCAGTAAACTAATTTCTCCATAAGACATTGACCAATACAACCTCTTCGATTCTAAGCTTGCAAACTTGGCGATCAAGGCTTCAAACTGGAATCTCCTCATAAGACAAACTATATTTTACTCTGACACTCAGGGAAGACCAATGAGAGATCTCTCAAAACTTATTTAACATTGAAATATGAACTATAAGATAAATAACCGCTAACTCTGGTAGTAGTATAACTCACAAGCCACATTATCCACTCTCTTCACAATCTAGTAGGGACCAATATAACGAGGAATCAAGTTCCCTTCTTCTCAAATCTCATTACACCTTTCATGGGTGGAGCCTTTAAATATACCCAATCATTCACCTCAAACTCTAAATCTTTGATCCTAACATCCGTATAGCGCTTTTGGTAACTCTGAGTAGTCCTCAACCTCTCTTGGATTGTTTTCACTTTCTTCATAGCTTGGTGAAATAAATATTTCCTAATCAACTTAGGTTCCCCAACATTGAACCATCCAATTCATGATTTGCATCTCCTTTATAAAGGGCCTCATAAGGAGCTATCTATATACTCAAATGGAAATTGTTGATATAAGCAAACTCATAAAGAGGCAAGTGGTCATCTTAATTACCTTTGAAGTCAATGACATAGGCTCTCAACATGTATTTCAAAGTCTGAATTGTGTGCTCTGCCTGGCCATCAATATAAGGGTGAAACGCAATGCTAAGGTTCACCTTTGAACCCAGATCTTTCTTACAAGATTTTTAAAACTGAGTAGTAAATTGTGATCCTCTATCTAAAATGATAGATAAAGGAATTCCATAAAGTATGACAGTATATCGAATATATAGTTAGGCATAGTCCTTTGTGGTGTTGGTATTGATCATCCCATACATAATCACTCAAATTGAGTCATGCTATCTACGAGACCTCAATAAACCTGTAATGAAGTTCATATTTATAATCGTCTCACACTTTCACTCTTGAATCTCAACGTTTTGCACCACCACATGGCCTTTGATGCTTAAACTTGACTTATTTGCAAGTAGGATATTTGGAGATATAATCTACAATATCCCTCTTCGTACCACTCTACCAATAGAGCTCCCTCAAATCATGAAACATTTTAGTGGAACTTAGATGGAAAGAATATCTAGAGCCTCTACCATGATCCTATCTCGAATACTATCAAACTCAAAACACACAATCTACCTTGATACCTAACCAAACCATCTCACCCTTTGGCGAAAATCATCACCTTCTGCCTATGCATATCTACTTTTAATTGGAGCAAGATGGGTTCTTGATCTTGCTTTTTGTTCATATTTACTACTAGATATGATTATGCCTCATCTTGTATAATCACATGACCTTCACCAGAGTCAATTAGTCGGACACCCAATCACGCAAGTTTATGCATATCCTTTTCTAACTCTTTTATCTCCTCCTCAACATAGGTCGTACTCTCCATAGATATCCTACTAAGAGCATCAACAATAATATTAGCCTTACTTGGGTGGTAGAGAATGCTCATATCATAGTCCTTGAGTAGCTTTAACCATCTTCTTTGCCTTAGGTTTAGCTCTTTCTAGGCGATTATATACTGCAAGCTCTGATGGTCAGCGAACATATCAACATGAACCTTATATAAATAATGACACCAAGTATTGAGAACAAACACTATGACTGTCAATTCAAGATCATGATTCATGCAGTTTCTCTTATGAATCTTAAGTTTCCCGAAAGAATAGGCAATGACTTTACCTATTTGTATTTGTACACAACCTAATCTGTCTCTAGAAGTATCACAATAGATTACAAAACCATTTGTTTCCTTGGATAGGGATAATACTGATGCAATAGTCAATCTAGTTTTCAACTCTTAGAAGCTTTTCTCGCATGCATCAAACCATTGAAACTTTGCCTTTTTTCGAGTCAAATTAGTCAATAAGGTGATATAGATGAAAATCCCTCAATAAATCTTACATAATAATTAGTCAAGCCTAAGAAACTTCTTATGTCAATCGGGAAGGTAAGTCTGGGCCAGTTCTTAACCGTCTCAATCTTTTGAGTATCAACTCTAATGCCCTCACTAGATATGACATGACCTAAGAATGCTACAGATACAAGCCAAAACTCCCACCTCAAAAACTTTGCATACAACTTCCTATCCTTGGGAGTTTGGAGAACAGTTTTGAAATGGCTGGCATGCTCATCCTCACTTCTGGAGTAGACCAAAATATCATCGATATACACAATCAGAAATATTCCCCAGATATGACTTAAGTACGTAGTTTATGAGGTCTATGAAATCTACAGGAGGGTTAGTTAAATAAAAAGACATAACAAGAAACTCAAAATGATCATAACATATTCAGAAGACTATCTTCGATATGTCACACTGTCTCACTTTCAACTGATGATAACCTAATTGAAAGTCTATCTTAGAGAAGCAAGTGGCGCTGTGAAGTTGGTCAAACAAATCATCTATCCTGGGAAGAGGATAGATATTGGATTCTATGAACCCCCTTTTCACGGCTCGTAAAAATAGTTACGAGTCATCGACCCAACTCGTAGACTCGACTCCAAAAATATAGATTCTTACCAAGTGTTAGATGGGCTGAGTTCGAGAGTGCCTTCCTCGATCATTTTTTCCCTCAGGAGTTGAGAGAGGCCAAAATTGAGGAGTTTGTGAATCTGAAATAGGAGGGGCTGACTTTTAAAGAGTATGGCTTGAAGTTCATCTAGCTATCTAAGTATCATCTATAAACTATAGAACCATCTATAGGCCGTGGAAGATCGTTCGTGGTCATTGAGGCCATAAAAGGTAGGATAATTTAGGAGGTGTTACATCCCCCTTCCCCCTCCCCCCCTCCCCCCGTCCAAAAAGAAAATTATTTCTAAAAAATATTTCAAATTTTATTTTTTTACCCCATCCCTACCCCACGCCCACCATTAACACCACCCACCCGACCTGCCCGCCCTACCCCCTAAATTTTTTTTTAAAAAAAATCAAATTATTTGAAAGATAGGTCTGGAGTTGGGTGTGGCCATATTCTCGTTCAAAAGCTGAGGTCGTGAGTCTAAATTTAAAAATCAAATCTTGGATCGAAAATAAAATTGGGTCTCAAATCAGGTGTCGGAGTCTGGTCCCAAATTGATTACTAGGGTTGATTTTCATGTCAGAAACTATTTTCTTAAAAAAAATTCTATTCTCTATTAAAAAAATAGATATTTTTCAAAAAAATATTGTCATTAACCAACCAAACAAAAGAAAATATTTTTCACTCACTAACCAAACATGGAAAAATAAGTTAGAAACTAACTTGTTTTTTAAGAAAATATTTTCTAGGAAAATGTTAAAAATAGAAACATTTTCCTTAATACCAAGCACACTCTAGGTCATGATTATTATTTTTAGAGCTCGTTTGGCTTAGCTTAAAAGCTAGTCAAACCTGCTTTTAAGCTCTTTTTAACTTATAAAAGTATTTGACAATTTTCAAATAGCTTTAAAAAAATTAAAATTTGCTTCAAATAAGCTAAAAGTTAAAAGCAACACCCTCCCCCCCTCCTCCAACTTTTTGTTTTTTTAGCTTAAAAGTTATTATAGTTTGACAAAAAAATTATCTTTTTACCCTAAATATTTTTTCATATTTCCAAAAATATCCTAAATTAAAGTAACCCTAACTACTTTGTCCCTTCTTATTATTTTAATTCAAACCATAGTCCAGCACTCTTCTGCTCTTCCAACCCCCCCCCCCCTAACCCCAACAAAAAGATATTTTTAATGTTTAATATTTGTATAATTTGAATGATATTTCCACTTTTTGTACTAGTGAAGTATTCTCTATTATC
>DF361193.1:8162-33752 GCA_000787875.1 Solanum virginianum | reverse complement strand
TAAGTTTTTGTATAATTTGAATGATATTTCTACTTATTCTACTAGTGAAGTATTCTCTATTATTTAAACACTTCTATTTGTATCAAACCTTCTAATATTTGAATATAAATATATGTTTATTTATATATATATCTTTCTTTGACTATTTTTTTAATAAATAATTTATCATAGTAAGAGAAATACGTGAATGATAAATAAATATTATTATTTATGAATATAATTAAAAAATATCTTGAATTCTTTATGTGAAATAAGAAGCGACGTGCATGCCATTAAAATGAATAAGCATTTTTGGTTAGTTAAATGTTAGAAGTTTCTTGAGAGGACAAGAGAAAATTGGAATAATTGACATTTTTTGGCAATTAAATATTTTAGTCATGTTTCGATTTTGATCATGAAAAAGAGGCATCTTAAAATTTTCATGTGATCTATCCAAATTATATATTTTAAAAATTAAAATAAATTGTGTATATAAAATTTACTTAAATAATAAGTTTATATTGATATTGAATTAAAATATAAATTTATTTTACTTTATTTTATTTTTTTAGACAGAAAAATTTTAAAGTAATCAGTTTTTATAATGTTAACAACTTGAAGGGCATTTCAGACATTTTTAATTAAAAAAAGTGCTTAACAACACTTATGTGACAAACACATCAAGAACTTTTTTTCAACTACAACACTTTTATTCAAACATATAACTGTTTATTTTTCAAATAAATTTCAACACTTTGAAAAGTGTTTCTAAGGTACTTTTTAATTTTTTTTTTTTTTAAAAGATAAGTCAAACGGGCTCTTAGTGACTAAATGAAGCTAACAAACAAGTACCCCAATAAATGACAATCTCAATTTCTTTACTTTATCTTTTTCTTGCACACTCTACTCCATTTCAATTTGCTTTATGGTATTATATTTTATTAAAGTTAGAAAAATAGTTTAAGTAATTAATAGTAAGATCCTAGATAAAAGTTATGGACTAACATTAATTTCTTCAACTAGCAAAAGATAAACAATTCTCATGTAATCATTGTTAGAAAGCAGAGAAAATATGACATTAAGGGGGAAGGTGCACCTACCAAGTTGCATACAATATTAAAGTTACAAATGGAGAAAAATATATTTATATATATTACTTAAAATAAGATATAGTTCACCTATAACCTATTATATTTTCTTATATGAAGATTATTACTGGGAAGGCCAAAAGTATTAAAAAACAAAAAAGGAAATGGACCAAGAACTTCAAAATCAGTAGGTCCCTTCAAGTTGATAATTTTCAAATCCTGGGAGTAGTTGAAACTTACAAACTGATTTAGATTAATTGATTTGCCAGGTTAACAACTAATATTTAACAATTAACACCTTTTTAGATTATTAATGATCAACAACTTATTTTAAAAATATTGCGTAAGTTGAATAATTTTGTTCACTGACGTTGGATCAGATTAATAGTAATAATAGTTCTAATAGTTTGTTGTTGTATAATATTTTTAATTTTTTTTTGTTATTGTTATTATTGATAGTACACCCGAAGATGACTGTTTTCTAAAATATATATTATTAGCATTAACTATTTTAGATGATTATGAGTCGACATGTCAATCTAAAAATTATACATAAATAGTACTTAACATTAAAATAAATTCAATATTCATGTGAATAAAATAAAATAAATATTATTATTTTTAAAGTCTTTAATATTAGAAAATAATAATATTTTTTTATTTTCCTTCATAGCCTAGACAAGTATTTATATAGCATAGTCCTAAATCAAGAGCGAATTATGAATATAAAGAAATTCTAATTCAAAAGTGAATGTTGAAACTAAATAAAAGATAAAATAATAAATTAAGAAAAATAGTGAAAGATGATTTTATGTAAAACAGAGTATTTTAATGAAGTGCAAAAGTTTCAATAACATTTTTAAGGGCCTTTATGCTTTTACTACAGTATAAATAGATACTAATAGTTATAATTATATGGTGTTTAAACGATATGTCATACTTATATTTCCCTATCATTGTTTTCATTTTATATAATCCTCAATATCATTGAGGGAATAAAATCAATGTGTTTCCTTTTGAGTAGAACTAAAAACCTAACAAAACACGCGACCATGATTAGTGGATGAATGTTCTAGAAACCTAACAAAACACGCGACCATGATGAGTGAATGAATGTTCGTATGTAATCAAATTAAAATGTACATATTTTAAAATCGAAAGACTAACGAAAATTAAAGAACTAAATTATTCGATAAGGTTAGGTTCTCCTATTCTTTTTTGGTTTTATGGCTATGGCGGCGTCCATGATTACAATTGCTTAAATTATTGCAATAATTAAAATGGAGTTCTTATTCCAATTGTTAGTTTTCTAACTGTGCCAATCAAGCACTCTGACAGATGGCCAGAAGAAAGGAAATCAATCAAGTCTTAATTGAGGCTCATCAAATCAATCAGCAATCCATCATGAAAGGAAAAGTCATTCTGACTATGCGAGATCTCTCACCTTCCTTAAAGCTTTATCCTTATTTTTAAAAATAGGAATCATCATTGCCTAATTCCAAGAATCAAATCCTTTGGACTGTCATCTCTTCTATTTAAAAAAGACAACAAGATATCTCTAAAGACCGTACAAGTCTGCTACATTCAAATTCATTCTTCACACTCTTCATCTTTAAAAAGCATTGTACTTATAAATTCACTGTGGAAAAAAAGAGAGAGAAAAGAAGAAAAAAATTGAAGAAAGGTTTATATAAAAAAAAAGAAAGAAAACAAGAAAAAGATTGAGTTTAGTTCTAAGTTTTATAATTCTTTGTACTTTATTTTACCAAGGCTTGAATAGATATCTCTTACAATCCAAATAGACTAGATTAGATCCACATCAAATCTGAACCAATATAAAAATATTAGGTGTTGAATTTTCTTTATGTACTTTACTTTCTGTACTTTACTGTTTGATGTATTAGCTGACTGATATACAAATTAATCAACTATCAAATATCAAAATTAAAGAAGAAAATTCAATTCACTCCCCCTCTTGGACTTTCACCAATATCCATCCAAGTCACTCATATCTCAATTTTAACCGTGATTACAAGTCTCAAGTAGTATTATTTGAGCTATATACATTCTCAAGATATAATTTCAAACATAAATACTTCTTTTCTTATAAAAAAAAAGGATTGAATTATTAACCAATCGTTCTTCCATTTATTTTTGACATACGTAACATAAGTAGTGCAATTATTGTCTATATTACCCAACAATGATTCTTCTTTTATGGGTGGTTTTTATTTTATTTATAAATACCCAACAATTGGCCTTATTTATTGAACAAAAAATAACATACTTAAATATGTCCTAAGAAAATATTTATTATTTATAGCTATATAATTTAAATATCTTTGTATTGTATGTATAATCACTTTTACATAATAAATAAGTGCAATTTTTGTCTACATTACCTATAATGATGCTTTTTCTTTTGTTGTTGTTGATAAATAGCCAACAAGTTGCCTTATTTATTAATTAAAAAATTAAACTTATCTAAATATACCATATTTAGAATATATATATTATTTATAGCTATATGATGTCGCCCAAGCTACAACTCCTTTTTGAGGCTAAAGCGGTTGTTGTCAAGACATATAACCTAACCAAAGTTAGGATCGAATCCCACAGGGAATATGATAGACTTAGAAGAATTCAATGCAATTCGGGTTGATTTACCAACTTATCTCCCCGGGGGGGGGGGGTTGTGAAAACTATAAAAAGTAATCCTAAACTAAGACAAGTGTTAAAACAGTATAAAGAGTAACTAGAGTATTGTGTTCTCCATGATTTCCTAACTCAGTATTACCAAATAATTGAATTCTTTTTCAGTGTGAAGCATGCAGAATGATAAGTTAAGTTCACCAAACCCTTTGGCCCAGGCAAGAGGCGAATTTCACTAGATTTAGTCTATCCTCGCAGGGTGACATTTCTAACCCTTACCTATTGTTCTAGTACAACCTTCCCTTGGCTCAGTTCGGTTGTTTAGATGAGAAATATCAATCAAATTCTATTTATTCATCTCTTTTTCTATTCATTACTACCTTGATTCAGTCAATAACATTGGCCGGTTTCTATTGTTAGTCACCATTAGAAAGCATTCAATACGAAGAGAATTAATAAATACATGTATGCACACCTTTCAAGAATTATGAATGATCTGATTTTACCTTGTTAGTTTTTCATGGTTCCCACACCCCTAGTTGTGGATTTAGCTACTAATGATTAGTGTAAATGCAAGATTTATGAATTTGAATAACATAATTGAGCACTTACACAAGAGAATTAAGCACAAGAAATCCAAACTCTTTAATGAGAATCACAAGATTGAAATTGAAAGATGAAATAAAGTTTTACAAGTTTTTCTCAAACTCTCTAATGTTCTATCACGTTCCTCTACTGTCCTCTCCTTGTTCTGTATGAAAAATAAACTAAAAAACCTATTTATAGCATTTAAAATACAAAACCAAAATAAAAAAAGATAACTGGATCGGTAGACTCTATGGCAGGTTCTACAGGCCATATAACATTTTACGGTCCGTAAACAGGCTTTTGTGGATTGCTTCTTCAAAACTAGAGCTGACTTCTATAACACCCCTCTACAGCCTATATAAAGTTTTACAGTCCGTAGGAGGTTTCGTCTGATGACTTTTCAGCAACTCTCCACTTTCTGATCCTCAGGGCACAATACCAAGTCTACGTCTCATGAAGTCTTCTACAACTCGTCTACATGTTCGTTGACTCAATTTCAGAAATTCACCCTTCACTGGAATTGTCTATGAAACCATCTTTATAGCCAGTAAAAGTATCTACGGCTTGTAAAGGGTCTCGTAGAACCTCTGCTTCAGCAAATTCTGCACAATTGGCCTAAAAATGATGCCAACCCTGTCATCCTGCAAAATAAACATAAAAACTCATTAAATCTACTAAAATTGCATTGAGAGCACATAAAATTCCAAGTTTTAAGCATTAAAAGTGTTGTATTTTGACAACACATTGACACCCTCAACTTCAAATTGTTGCTTATCCTCAAGCGTCAGACTCAATCTACATAAGCAGCACATAACACACAAACCTCCATCCAATGGCATGCATCGCATCAAACTCAAGCATAGATACTCACACTACTTTTAAAAACATATCAAATATCCAGTAAGCAAACCAATACAGGTCAATGCAGGTGATAATGCAACTATAACAAGCAAGGTAGTCATCAATAAGCCATAATCACTGAGTTAGTCTAATGTTAACAATGCAACATGAGTGCCCTCACAGAAAAAAGTCTCTTATCTCACTCACAATGATATTTTCCAATATAATCTTGGGACTATGCAAAATCACTCATTCTCACAAAAGACATTCAAATATCATGCTCAATACCATATGCCTACCCCTATAATCATGACCACGACCTTTGACTATTTAGACTAGGATCACTTTAGGACTTTACTGGCTTGTAACATAGGCTCAGGGGGCTTTAGTATGATGTTTTGGGAAAATAGTGACTAAAGGCCCTCCGCGACGCTGCATTTTTCTACATTTTTGTCCTACCAATATTGTTATTTTTCATTTCATTCTCCATTTCTCCTATTTTCAAGCTTTTCTGGGTGCTTTATTCTTACTTTTTCGCTTTCTGCCTTGTATTTGCACAACATTTTTCTTTTTTAGCTCATTGCTAAGGCATCACTTATTTTTCTTGCACCAGGTACACATTTTTTCTCCCTTTCCATGTATCACTAGTTTCCCCCTTTATTATGAGTTTTCCCTTACACCAGCCTCCCCTTAAGCTTTTGGCCTGAGTTGAGGTGCACAATATCCAACCTTAGGAACCAGGGCCACTTTTGGTAGCCACCCTCAACTTAATCTTTTTGCCTCAGTCAAGGTGCACAATGTTCAAGGGAGAACCAGGCCAATTTTAGGATTTTACATCTAATAAGGCTAGGTCACTTAGGCTTTTACAAACAAAAAGTACATGTATGGCTCAAACATTAGATTCAAGAGATTTTTCACACATTTGATTGGTTATTTAGGCTAAGTAGACTATTATGAACAACGACCTAAGTTCCTTTCCTAACTAACTAATCTACAGTCTAAGTTAGAGAAACAGGGCAAGTTTTGAATTGAAACAGAATAAATGAATTTAGCAAAGTAAGCTCCCACTCTCATGGGACTGATTACATTATAAACTCAGACTCTCAACTCATGCTTTTTATCTCAATTTTATCCTAACTTATCATAATAAGCATTGTCGACATAATTAAACATGCATATTTACTATCTAGACTTACTAACAAAAATACATATATGCCATAGATATCAGTACTATATGCTACTAATATTACCTAAACATCCTAAACATGCCTGTTCAACAGAAATCAAATATTCATGGAGAAAAAAAACACAGGCGAAAAAACCCCTAAGATTCAAAATTTGGGATAGTTATAGGCCAAGGCTACTCAGACTTTATTGAGGCCTATAACAACCCACACCCTATCGAAAAAGAGGTGCATTATCCTCAATGCAAACCAAAAAATAAAAAATAAAGTATCGGGTAAACAAAAACATACCTGGGCGCCTAAGCGTAGTCTCTAATTGAGTCTGGCCACCCTCAACCTTCCTGGTGCCCTCCTTAATAGTAGAACCATGACCGGAGGGGCCAGCACCCCTCACTCTCTCAAGCCTATCTCATTTCCTCCTCCTACCTCAATTGCCTCATGATAAACTCTAGCTCCTGCTCCTTTGTCAGCCCCGTATGCAACCTCACTGTGTCTGGATCACCATTAGTGCGGGGGATCTTCCTAAGGAAAGGCTGTGAAGACTCCTCGGGGAAAAATAAATCCACCACTGGCATCGGGGGCACAATCTGTTGGAATGGTATCAGTGCGGCCAAATGCCAGCCTAGAGCTACTAGATCGCCTTCTGTAGGGCCGTTATATCTGCTGGTTCTCAAGATTTTCTGGACCCCCAACTCAAAAGAATCAATGTGGGTATCTACGACTATAAGTCTGTCCTTAATAGTAGTGACCATGAATGCTTGCATGCGCCCCTCGGACTTTGTAATGGCTTGGTGGACCCAGGGCTTGATCTGCTAAAGTAATTGAGTCAACTGAGACTTAGTGTGGACCTATCGCTACGCCATGGCTTGAATAGACACCATTGACACATAAACCATGTCGGCGGGTGTTGTATAGTGGACCTCCTCTGCACATCTATCTCAATCTGTGGGAGCCTCTCATTGGTAGTAGCAGTAACAGTGGTGGTGGATGAAACCTCATATGGTGGCTCATGCGAACATATCTAACATCTGGGCTGGCTGGTGCAGTGCTTGCCGAAGTGCCATCGGGTTATCCTCAGCCTTGATTGCATCTAATGTGCACTGAACCTTAATCAGTGAGTTCAACTGATATAGACTCTCTACCTCTGACTCTAAATAGAGTTTGTAGATCAAGTAAGAAAAGGGGATGGAGGTGGACCTCTTCAAGGCCGCCTCAAGAATCTGATCTGCGATGAGGCTGGCCCAATCAATCTCATATCCAGCTAAGATGTTGGTAACTAGAATAGCATGGTCCAGTGTCAAGATGTTATCTACAAGGTTGGCTGGATCCGTGACTTCACAATGGCCCACCAAAATTTGGCGAGGAAGATAAGGGAGGCCTTCACAATGGCCTTAGAAGAAGTGGCTATCTTATCAGGGTTCGGGCCCTGTTCAGCAATTTGTCCTACCGCCTATCTCATCAAGTTGGCTCTGCAACTCTGGTCTCTGATCAAACCCTTGTGCCTGGTCTGCCCCATTCTGCAAGGATATTGTAGACTTAGAAGAATTCAATACAATTCGGGTTGATTAACCAACTTATCTCCCCCAAGGGGGGAGGGGGGAGAGGGGTTTATGATAGCCATAAAAGGTAATCCTAAACTAAGTCAAGTGTTAAACCAGTATGAAGAGTAACTAGGGTATTATGTTCCTTATGATTCCCTAACTCAGTATACCAGATAATTGAATTTTTTTCCGATGTGTAGCATGCAAAACGGTAAGTTAAGTTCACCAAACTCTTTGGCACAGGCGAGAGGCAAATTTCACTACGTGATTTGGTCCATCCCGCAGGGTGAAATTACTAACCCTTACCTATTGTTCTAGTAAAACCTCCCCTTGGCCTAGTTTGGTTGATTAGACAAGAACCATCAATCGTATCTTATTAATTAATATCTTTTCCTATTTATTACTACCTTGATCCAGTCAGTAACACTAGGTGGGTTATAATGTTGGCCATCATAAGAAAATATTCAACATAAAGAGAATTATTAATACATGCATGCACACCTTTAAACAATTATTCGGTTTTACCTTGTTAATTCTTCATAGTTCCCACAATCTTAGTTGTCGATTTAGCAACTTATGATTAGTCTAAATGCAAGACTTATGAATTTGAATAATATAATTGAGCACTTACATAAGAGAATTAAGCACAAGAAATCCAAACTCTTCAATGAGAATCACAATATTGAAATCAAAAGATGAAATAAAGTTTTACAAGGGTTTCTCAAACTCTCTAATGTTCTATCACGTTCCTCTACTATCCTATCCTTGTTCCTTAAGAAAAATAACCTAAAGAACCTATTTATAATATTTAAAATATGAAATCCAAATGGAATAGGATAACTAGGTTGGCAGACTTTACGACAGGTTCTATGGGCCGTATAACATTTTACGACCCATAAACGGGCTTTTGTGGGTTGCTTCCTCAAAAAATCGGAGCTAATTTCTATGAAACCCATCTACGGCCCGTAAGGGGTTTCATCTGATGACTTTTCGATAACTCTCCACTTTCTGATCCTCAGGGCACGACGTCAAGTCTACAGCTCATAAAGTCTTCTACGACTTGTCTGTATGTTCATAGACTCAACTTCAAATATTCACCCTTCACTGGAATTGTCTATGAAACCATCTTTATAGCTGTAAAATTATCTACGGCTCGTAAAGGGTCTCATTGAACCTTTGTTTTAGGAAATTCTACACACTTAGCCCAAAACTTATGCCAACCCTGTAATCCTGCAAAAAAAAATATATAAAAACACATCAAATCATCTAAAATCGCATTGAGAACACACAAAACTCCAAGTTTTAAACATAAAAAGTGTTGTATTTTGACAACACATCACTATAAAATTTTAATAAATCTATATTGTGTTAGGTTTTGAAAGGTATGTGTCACGACCTGAGTTTACCCACTAGTCGAAACATGGTACTTAGAATTTGGAGGGTTCTTAAGATAACCATATGACACACATAAGCATATTGAATTAAAAAATATCATAAAGTAGAAGTAAAATCAAGAATAAACTAAACTTACTCATAGCATATAATGGAAAGATAAGTTCGAAAATGATAACATAGACTCAATACCAAACATATATACAAAATAATCTATTAAATATGTAAGGCCCCATAGTTGAAAGGTCAAAAATTGGAAAGAATTATAGGATTTGGGACTGGTGCTATGAGTACGACCCTATTTATAACTCATGGTTGGGATCACGATTCGTAGACTGGCCTCATAGAAAGGACAAGGACTTGGTGAAATTTTGAATTTTGTGGAGAATATATGAAAAGGGGGTTTATGATCTGTAAAAGAGTCAATGAGCCATAGATATAGGCTCGTAGACATAAAGGGCTAAAAATTTTAGTTTTTGAAGTAGAAAAAGCGTCACCAGAAAAAAGAGATTTTACGGGATTTGGTCCTATTTATGAGTCATGAAAGGGTCTCGTACATTGGATTTTAGGCAATGACAATTCTAAGCATGGTGGTGACTTAGAAGTGTTCTTTACGACTCGTGGTCTAAACTATAGGTCGTAGAAGGGGGTTCATGGAATGAGGTTTAGAAACATGTTTTTGGTGTTCCAATGTGTAACTAGGACAAAATGCCACCCTACAACCTATAGAACAATATATGACTCGTAGATTGGGTCTATAGATAGGCATTGATATATTTTTATCAAAGTTCAACCTTTTCTCGCATTCTAAGTCCAATACTATGTCTTTTTGTGCCTATTTCTACCTATATTAGTTGCCAACCCTACCAATTCACTCCCAACTCATGTTCTTCTTAAATGTCTCCAAGGCTCCTAACTCTTTAAGACTCAAGGAAGGCAAGAAAGCAAGGGTTTCAAGTCCACGTCTCCAAACTCAATTTCCTTTCTTAGGCTTCTAACCAAGGTATATATGTAGGTCTTGATTTGTGGGTTCTTTTCACCTGCAAATCTTAAGTTTGTTCCTTGTTTCACTTATATTTCAAGTATGAAAACATTATGAGTTGGATGAAATCTCTTGAATGTTGATATTATGATTCATTTCAATTATATAAGCTATAGATTCAATGCTATGATATGTAATGAGGTTGAAGAACTGTAACATGATTATCATGCTTCACTACCTAGGGTTTTGAATGTTATGGTATGTTATTTTATGAATGATTGAACTATGAGGTTTTAGCTAGTTACTCTTACATTACATGTTTTTAAAATCTTCCATGCATCAAACTCACCAAGTTTCATATTGCATTCAAATGAAGCAAGTTATGAAAGATAATGGCCTTCAATTAGATGTTTGTAAGTTTATGAAAGTTACAAAGTATTTTATGAAGTCCTTTTTATGATGTTATTAAAGATGGTGAAGGAAATTTCTCATTAAAGAAGGACCCTCTTGTGATAAGTATAATTCTCACATGGGCTCTTAAGTTAAAGAGCTAATCTTATTATTATGAAGTTATGTTTAAAGCTTGAGAATGTCATATGCATATAATTATGTTTATTATAAATCTGTGGGACTTGAATTAGCATCGAGAACGCTTGAGGCACGGTTTGGTCAAGTGGGCGTAAGGTTATCAACCTAAGGAATTTTAGTAGCAACCTCTTTCCCATAAGTATGTGCCAACGTAGGAAGCCCTTGTAGGCTAAGGCTAGTGGATCCACAATAGCATGAATTTAAGGTTGAAGATGTGCATGCATAAGTTGATAGAGTTCTACCTGACAAATAGTCTCTCTAAGTCAAAGTAGGGGGTTATGCTAGATTCCATGTAGTAGCTTGCATGGTCTTAAATATTGGTTATAGTTTTCTCCCACATAGATATGTATATGATAATTTGAGATGTTTATGTTGTTCAAATCAAGTTTTAAATGATGCATCAATCATTTATCATCATTTTGGGCTTTATGCCTTGTTATGGTTATACATACTGCACATATAGTTTCCTTGTTGCATTGCATCCCACATACTTGTTATAATCAAAGTATTAATACATATTTTGCCTATATGATATCACCATAAGGGACTGGGGCTCCTTCTTCTTTGACATATGGCTAGTTGTGGACATTTGAAGACAAGTTGATTAGTAAGTTCTCTAGTCTAGGGACAATGCCTATTTTCTTTCAAGTTTGATGTATTAAGACACTTTTATTATTTAATTGTATTTCCATTTTATATTTTTCGTTGAGGGTGAGCTAGAAACATTTCTTAGTCCTTGCTAAATCTAAGCTAGAGGTATTGTTAGACATTGTATAAAGGTTTATGCTTGATCCTTATTTTATCAATTGATCTCTCTTAGTTCCGTTTCCTCCATTTAAATTTTTCTTATTTTGTTCAATACCTAAGAAATTGTAGATTACTGCTAAGAGACTTGGGTAAGGTTTCTTCGAATTCTTCATTCTCCATGTTATAACTAGGTCTAGACTTGGGTCATAATAAAATTGGTAAGTCACAAGTGACTTGTCTTTTCATTTAACTATAATCATCATTTCTCCACCTTCGTGGACCTACATGCATGATCGCGCCTTATTGCCTTTGTGCACTCTACAATCACGAACATTTGACCGCTTTCGCGGATGTCAACTAGGTGCCAGACCTGGGTTGATTCTCTGCAACTTTGGGTGATCCCAAGCCCAATTGGGCAATCCGCCCTTAGTCAATGGGCGAAGCGTGGCCCCCAAAGTGTGGTCAAACCAACCCAATTTCATCCTTTTGCAATTTTTGCTGGTGTTTCCACCCATTTCTTCAACTCTAATCATTTTGACACTTCAAAACCCCCACAAAAAAAAACTTACAAAGACTTTAAAATTGTGAATGTTAGCCAAAAATCAAAAATGAAAATCAAGAAGCTATTTTTTTAAAAAAAAGTTAAAATGCTAGAATTTACTAAAATATGAACTGCACTTGATTCACCACCCATTTGTGTTTCCACTTTGAGGCAATGAATCTCCTCCCCAATTTCAAGATGATTTGCTATTTGAGAACATGAGGAGGATGATAAGATACCATCAACAATTTCCACTAGTCTCTCCACTTTGAGGACTTGAATTGCCTGCCCAACTTATCATTAGCTTTCCTTTTAGGTTCCTTGGATAGACATGGGAGTTTCAAGAGGCCTTCTTCAAATTGCAATTCACACCTTGTGACCTCTGAGTGAGCAACACTCCTAACTTCAAATGAACTAAAGTTGCCATTTATGATTTCCATGGCTTGCTCTTGCAACTTTAGTATATTCTCCTCAATTTTGGCCTCTTAGATTATTATTGAACTTGATATCAAGCATTGGCCCCATATCTCTTCCATATCAAGCTCCACTCCTTCTTCTTGATACTCCAACTTATAGCTGATTACCTTTGAGCTAAGGGTCTTACTCACTTTATTGCTTAGATTCAAGTCGACCTCCAAAACATCAACTTTCCATTCCAAATGGTCCAGGTTATAACATTTAGCAACAAGCAAGCTTTTAAGATCATCCTCACATTGAGTAATTGGTTCCTTTGGCCCACCTCTTTGGCAAGTCTAAGACTCAAGTCCAAGCCAATCTTGACTTACAACACTCTCATCCCCATTCACATCCTTAATACTATTTTACTCACCATGAAGTGCAATATTCCGAAGGAGATTGAAAAAGGGCTTACATTCATCAAGCAAGCATTCATCAGAATTAGCCATATAACAAAACGAAAAATAAAGAAAACAAAAAGTACTCACTAATCAAATTAAAAGGAGTAAACTATAAGTCGTAAATCAACTATATACACTTATTGTCCTTTTTAATGGAGCCATTTTTGGTGTCGCTCAACTCAGCTACTCAAAGAAAGCAAGGGCAGTCGTCATCAACATAATAACCCTACTTTAGAGGCTGGGGTCAAATCACACAGGGAATAATGTGTCAACGAATGAGTTGAGCAAGGACCTATGGTTACTAGATTTTTACTCAATAAGCGAGTACCAAGAAAATATTCTAATGAAATTGGGGGTAAAATAGGCTAAAAACTACTCTAAAGAAACAACTGGGTAAGGATTGATCAAACAAGGGAGAAAGAACAGGATATATAGGAATCAATAAAAACTCATTTAATCCCTCACACTTAGCATCAAATTAACTCTATAGGTAGGCTAGGTTGTTTTTAATCACCCTGACTAGGGAAAGTGATGTTTTGCAATAGCCAACTATGGCCTCCTACACGAGCCATTCAAAGAAATACCTTGAGTACCTCAAAGCTAAAGTTCTAAGACCTTAGCCGTTGAGTCCCTTTTAAGGCTCTCATCACATAAATCCTCTATCTCAACTACACCCGCTAAAGCAATAATTGAAGATCTAAGCTAGATTCAAGTAGCCATCTCAAATCTAAGTTATACAAGAAAATATACATGAACACATAAACCAATTCAACTAATCAAAGAAATTTGGGAGAAACCCTCTTATTTTTTTAAGTAAATCATCAACTAAGCATGAGAGAAATGATCAAGACCCATATACAAGTTACAATTGAAGCACAATTAAATTTACAAATTTATCATTCAAGAATAAGAAAAGAAAGAGTGAGTGAAACATAAATACAAGTGAAGCCCACACTTTTCAATTCGCTCAAGAATTTGTAGAAAACTTGCTCTAAATCCTTACCCTAAACTAAAATCTACACTATGGTATGTTTTTCTTCTTCAAAGATGTATGAATGTTCTTCTCTGTATCATATGAACATCTCTAGAATAGGGGTTAGGAGTGCATGTCTATGTGATTTTGGGACTGAAAATGGTGAAGTTCAAGAGTTACCCCAACGATGGTCTCTGCAACATTCTGCAATCGCGCTTAGTATTCTGTGATCACAAAGGTTGTGTTTCCTTATGCTCTGCCTTTGTGCTTAGGTCTAGTGCATTCGTGCTTCTCTGTGTGTCACAGCTCTATGATTGCAGGCCTAAAGGTCGCGTTCGCGGAGTTTATCTGCTACCAGGTATCATTTTGTGCATTTCAGCTCTTTTTGGCTCAAATTCAGCTCTAATCTTCAGTTCTTCTAAGCAAAGCTAAATCTAACCCATATTTACCAAGTAACATACACCATTTAAAGCATAATTAGCCCTAAGTTTTTCATTTAACAACATAAAATCATAAGAAAAGAGTAAAAAATTAGGACAAATCATGGACTCATCATTTCTCCTTGGGGTGCCTCGGTGTTATTTGTGAAGAAAAAGGATAGTTTCATGAGGATGTGTATCGATTATCGTCAATTCAACAAGGTGAATATTAAGAACAAGTACCCACTTCTTCATATTAATAATTTGTTTGATCAGCTTAAAGAAGAGGCATTATTCTCTAAGATTGATTTGAGATATGAGTACCATCAACTATGTATTCGACTTTCAAAAATTCTTAAAATAGCCTTTTGGACTAGGTATGGCCATTATGAATTTCTTGTCATATTGTTTAGTTTGACTAATGCCCTTGAAATATTTATGGAGTTAATGAATGAGGTGTTCCATCTATATTTGTGTCCATTTGTGATAGTATGCATCGATGAAATCTTGATCTATTCTAAGACCGAGTAGGATCATGTGAAACATTTGAGGATTGTTCTTTAGAGGCTTAGGGAGGAGAAGTTTTATGATAAGTTCTCCAAGGGCGAGTTTTCATGGAGTTTATTGGTATTCTTAGGGAATGTGGGGTCCAAAGAGGGTATCCTGGTTGATCTAGCAAAGCTTTTGAGATCATCCCTCACATTGAGCAATTGGTATTCTTAGCTTTGTGGGTTTAGCTCATTATTATTACTACTTTGTCTAGGGTTTCTCTACTATTGTAGCTCCACTAACTAGGCTCACTCAAAAAAACATTGTATTTCACTAGTCCGATGAGTGTAACAAGAGCTTCTAAAAGCTCAAGTTATTATTGACTACAGTCTCTATCTTGACTTTTCCAGAAGATAATGTTGATTTCATGGTTTATTGTGATGCTTTGAGAGTAGGGTTAGGTGATATGTTGATGTAGAAAGGGAAGGTGATTACCTATGCTTTGAGGTAGTTGAAGGCCCATGAGAAGGATTATCCTACTAATGACTTAAAGTTGGCAACAATAGTTTTTGTGTTGAAGTTGTGGAGTCACTATCTATATGGAGTCCACTATGAGATATTTATGATCATCACAGCTTATAGTATATTTTAAACCAATGAGATTTGAATTTTACGCAAAGGAGGTAGGCTGAGCTCGTGAAAGACTATGACTTAACTATTCTCTATCATCCTAGGAATGCCAATATGGTGGCTGATGTATTGAGTAGAAAGGCTTCCAACATGGAGATTTTTGTTATTATTAGAGTGGAGGATCTGCCTTTGGCTAGAGATGTTTAGAGATTAGCCAATAGGTTTGTGAGATTATAGCTTTTTGATCGGGGCGGAGTGCTTGCTTTTGTTGAGGCCCGCTTATCTTTTATAGATCAGATTTATGAGAGGTAGTTTGAGGATGAGAAGTTGTGTATCATTCAAGACAAAATGGCTAGACGTGAAGGTAAGGAAGCAATACTTTATTAAAATATGCCTTGGAAATGCCCATTATCATAATTTCTGCATATCTCAAAATTCATGCAATATTTCGAAAATCCAACTTCATATTCTTGTTCAGGGGGAAAAATTAAATGAGAAATGGGTCTAATCCCAATTTTAGAGCAACTGTATCAAAATTTAAAAATGCAAAGTGAGCGATTCCCAGTAAGCTAGCGCACCTCAGGCGCGACGCACTAGGGGCGCGGAGAAGGTATATTTTTGCCCAGTTTTATTAGTTCAGTCCAAGGCTTTTGGGGCTTGAGCCTAAGCCTCTCCATGCATGAAAATATCTATACTTAGCCATATTTCACTTCATATCATGCAAGACATTCCCTAATACTCACTCAAACACTTAGAAAAATATTTCTCACCAAATTTCAAGTCCCAAAACTCATCCAAATCTTAAGGATTTCACTCAAGCTTCAAGTCTCAATTTTCAATCTTCATCAAGGATTCTCCAAAGTCAAGATATGCGGGTTTCAACCATTGGGTCCTTTTACCCATGATGCCTAAGCTTCCTTCTGACCTAAATCTCATGTTTCTAAGTTGATTTACTTATGGGTTTTACTTACTATGAATTTGACTATGAACTATGTTGGGATTTCATAAAAGTATGACTATTTTAGCATGTTTTGAGCTATGAATCTTGGATATATCTTGAGATTTGATAAAGGGTTTTAATGTATATTACATGTTGATATTACCAAGTATTGGTGGGTGGTTTTACATTGAATTTTCTTGCATGATTTCACTCTTGAATTGCATGATTTTACACTAGTATTACGCACCTGCCAAGTGTTTGATAAAATGTCCGGTTATGAGTTCTTAAGTTTTTGAGGGCTTATCCTATGGCTTATGAGTCAAGTGGCTTTAGGATGATGAAATAAATGTGGGTATGTGTTGAATTCATGAAAAGTACCGATAGGGTTGCAAATAGATTGTTGGGTTTCATGTTGTTATGTTCTTGAGAAGATTGAGAAGCCCCTTTGAAAAGGCAATGCCACAAGGTAGAATAGCTAATTGTGCCTACCAAAAAGATTATATCGTAGGGTATGGGCATCCCACCAAAAAGGCCATGCTGTAAGATAGAATAGTTAATTGTGCCTATCAAAAAGATTATATCGTAAGGTATGGATATTCTATTGAAAAGACTATGCCGTAATGTAGAATGACTAGTGGTTCCTACAGAAAAGATTATATAGTAAGGTATGGATAACCTACCAAAAAGGCCATGCTGTAAGGTACAAAAATGATTCCTACTGAAAAGATCATATTGTAAGGTGTGAAAAATCTATCAAAAAGGCCATACCGTAAGATAGAATTATTCATGGTTCCTACCTAAAAGATCATATCGTAAGGCAGGGGCAACCTATCGAAAAAGATACCATAAGGTAGGATCTCTCTTGCCAATAAGATCATATCTAAGGCAAGTACACCCCCCTTCTCACCCAAGAGATTATGTCATAAGGTAAGGATACTTAAGGACTTCTACCGATAAGGCCATGCTGTAAGGTAGAATCAACCATGACTCTTACCGAAAGGATTGTATCGTAAGGTTAGAGGCATCTCATACTACCTACCCAAAGGACTATATCATAAAGTAGGGTATAGATAACACTTTTCAAAAAGGGCTATACCGTAAAGTGAGTGGGTAACTACTTGGCCATTCTCAAGCATGTTAATGTAAAGGTTGAGTATACTTATTCTCCGTATTGAGTTTACATTTCTTGATTATGACTAAGCATATTTTACTTCAAGCATTGATCATGTATGCCATATTGATATTATGCTACCTCTTTCTTATGCTTATGTAGTTTGATTATGTTGTCTATCTCTTGATTGCATTGCATCCTACATACTTAGTACATTCAAACGTATTAACGCATACTCTATGCCTACATGATATCACCATGTAGGAACTGGAGCTCCTATTGATTCTCCTTCACGTGGCTAGACGGATTGTTCAAGTTAGCTTTTGGTGAGTCCTCATATTCGGGGACAATATCTATCTCCTCTCATGCTTATGTTTAGGATATATCTTGTATATTTGGAGTATCTATTGTCATTATCATGAGAGTGAGCCCGGTTGCTTATCTTGGCTCCTGCTAAGTTCTATGTTTAGAGGTGTTATTAAGAAAGTTATGTAATGATACTATGAGCTTTGATTCTCTTGACTCTTTGATACTTTATGATATGAAAGATGTCCCATAGCCCTATTTATCCCTATTTACTATATTTTATTGTTATTTTATTTCTTCCGTGATCAAGGATGTGTAATGATATGCTAAGAGGCTTGCTTGAGGTCCCTCCGGGTTCCCCATATGCCGTGTCACATCTAGGCCCTAGGCTTAGGTCGTGACAACCAGGTATTCGACTCATCCAGGAACATCGAAGGTGTATCATGACTTTAGCTAGCATTACTAGTGATGTGTCATGAAGAAGGATATATCAAAGTTTGTGGCTAGGTGTTTGACAAGTTAGCAGGTTAAATGTGAGAATCTGAGACTGAGTAGAGAGCAACAGAAGATGCTCATTCTCGAGTAGAAGTAGGAATGCATTATTATGGATTTCATAGTAGATTTACCTCCTACAGTTAGTGGTTTTGATTCCATATGAGTGGTCATGGGCTAATTGACTAAGTCTACCCATTTCATCATGGTTAAGGTGAAGTATAAAGCCGAGAGATTAGCTCATTTCTACATTAGCCAAATTGTGAGGATTCATAGAGTTTTTGTTTCCATTGTGTCAAACCTTGGTTCATTATTTACATAATATTTTTGGAGGGGCCTATAGTATGGTTTGGATACCCGTTTGGATAGAAGTATAAACTTTCACCCTCAAACCGATAGGCAATTTAACAGGACCATTCGGGTGTTGGAAGATATGCTATGGGAATGTGTCATTGACTTTGGTGCTAGATGAGATCCGCAATTAGCCTTGAGGGAGTTTGCCTACAACAATAGTTACAACTCTAGCATTCAGATGGCTCCCTTTGAGGCTTTGTATGGACGGAGGTGTCAATCGTCTATTGGATGGTTTGACTTCATAGTGGTGGAGAGCATGGGGAGAAAGGACTTGGAGTGGGTGCGGTCGATTCAAAAATAGGTTGGTAACAACCTAGAGTGGCCAAAAAAGATATGCTGATAAGAGGATTTGACCCTTAGTATTCATGGTTAGTGACATGGTATGGTTGAAGATCTTACCCTTGAATGGTGTTATAAGGTTCAAGAAGAAGGGCAAGCTCTGCTAGAGGTTTATTTGTCCCTTTCAGATTTTAGATAGAGTGGGAGATGGTGCATATAGACTTGCCTTATCACCAAACCGTTTCTCACTCTATCTAGATAGAGTGGGAGAGGTGGCATATAGACTTGCCTTATCACCAAACCTTTTCTCACTCTATCTTATATTTCATATCTCTATGCTACGAATTATATTTTGAACAAGTGTCATATGATTTCTATTGATTAAATTAAGTTGAGCCCAGACTTGACTTATGATGAGCAGCCGATGTCCATTTTGCATAGGTAGGTGAGAAAATTGATGACGAAGGAGATAGCTTCAGTAAAGTTCCAGTGGCATCACAAGCCCGAGAGTGTGGCTCCATAGGAGATAGAGGTGGAGTGCTTGATACCCTCAGCTTTTTGAGCCTTCGGGTATGTTCCTTATCTCATGTTCGAAGACGAACATTGTTTTTAGTATTAGATAACAAAATGACCTCAAAGGTCATTTTTGCCATTCTCTAAAAAATTACCATTTTACCCTTTTTGAAAGTTGCCTTGAGTCATTTTTTATTGAGTATAAAAGTTAAATTTTGAACAGCTTCTAAAATAGGATTTTTGTTAAAGAAAGGGTTTTTAAAGGTTTAAAGTCAGAAATTTTGAGTTTTGTGGTCATTTTGTGTTTCAAGTATCAAAATATAATTTTGTCGATTCCATCAGCTCTGGAATGGAGAATCTGGTCTAGGAGGACTAACAAAATTGAATTTGGAGTTAAAACAAAGATTCTGAACACAAGTTGCATTTTCAATAGAATTTGGATCATAGTTCGAGTTTGGTCAACATTCGGAGTTTGCAAGCTCAAATCAAAATTATGATAGTTCCAGTGATTTTGAGTAGTAAAAGTAATGCAAGAAATGACCTCATTTTAATTTTTAGAGTTTCCCAGAACAATTTGGGTATTTTGAGTTTTGACTAGTTTCTTTGAGGTTTATCGAGTTCCCGACCAAGGAGACCTTAAACTCAGATTTTGATGTTTCCATTGAGTTTGAAACATTATTTCTTGTAGGTTTGCATGTATGATTTGTGTGTATTGGATTTTGAGCAAACCCCGAGTGTCCTTTTCATGTTTGAAATAACAGCGTTTGACTGCCACCTGGTGCAACCACTGTAGTACTCCTCGTTCGCAGAGAAGGTTTCTGCGCTTGTGGAGTGTTAACATCCTTAACCTCCACATTTGTAAAGGAGATCTCGACATTTGCAGAGTGTTGATCTCCCAAGCTTCTGCATTCACGGATGTTTTTGTGACCTGAACAGTGTGCTTCATTTAAAATATTGGGTTTCACTATTTTTCACCTTTGTTAATATTTCAAGCTCGATTTTAGAGAGAATTTTCAAGACAAGATCATTGGGTAACGTAAGTCTAACCTATGTTTTCAATTTCCATTGACTAAATTGTGATTTTAACATGGAAATTGGGCTTTTTAATTGAAAAAATTGGAGACTTCTCAGACATTGAATATCAGTAAAAAAGTGATGATTATGAACTTATTTTAGCTCTTTTTAAAAAAACAATTTTCACCATTAGACTCCTTATACTTGAGGAACATTTTCATATAAAAATTTGTAGATTTTGGGAACCTTTTTTGGTATGAAATTTCTGGATCATTTTGTCCTTTTCACCCGAGTTTGGTTGATTTTAATGTCATTAGTTTTGTAATATGATTGTGATGATATATTTGACTTGATTGTGGTGATTTGGAGTACCATAGTAGGAGAAAAGGTATTGATTTGACTTGATTGGGACTTCTAGTAAGGCAAGTGGACTTCTAATCTTTTTTTTTTTTAAGTATGATTGATAATTGTATTCTCCTATATATGTGGATTTAAGTGATTTGTGATATGAAACACGATAGAGTTATATTGTTGAAGGCTTTGAGAATGGTATTTCAGATTGGGTAATTGTTCATATTTTGGAAACTTTGACTTGTGAAATAATTGTTGGTTCGTGATACTTGTGAACTTGTGAATTATCTAGTATTGATGTTGAGATGGCACCGATATTGAGATTTTGATTCTATTGAGACTGTGTAATTGTGATGACATTGAGATCATGATGATATTGAATTTGTTATGATTATAAGATTGTGTACATTGCATTCACTATTACTTTTACATTGATACTTCTGATGGCTACAACCGAGAGATGTGCAAGGTAACATGTGGATTGGTGGTAGAGGTTTCTATCAGTCAAGGATTAGATGAGTTTTCTGTTGGTTAGCCAAAGTAGTATTTTAGCGGATGTTATGGCCGAGATTTCTGTTGGTCAGGTGAGCATTGGTCGAGGTCTCTACTTGCAATGTTCATGGATACATGGTCCATGTGACGCTCTCCATAGGTTATTATATGAGGTTATCAGTGGATGTGTATCGTAGGATAGACATGCATCACGATTACTTAATATTACATCACATTATTTACATTTCATAGCATTCACCGATTCATTTTATATTATTCCTTTATTGGAGTTGTTATATATATTATGTGTGATGTAGTGAATGCTTTAGAATCTTTTCCATCGTTAAGATGGAACTATTGAAAGATTGTGCTAAATGTTGATAGCCTTAGCTTTGTACATTGTGAAGACTGGACTTGTGAATATTGTGATTGCTTGTATTATCGATGGGCCAATGAATTACTTGACTCTGAACATCAGTTGTATATTATGAGATATTATTCTATAATCTGTATATGTATATATATGTATTGTTGTGCTGGGACTTTTCTAAGTACATGTGTACAGTTCAGCGGTATGTTACTTGTGTTCTTCGTTGCTTTACTTTACGCTTAGATTTCATTTGTCGAGTACCATGTTGTTTTATGCTCACTCCTTGCTACATGCACTACAAAAAAATGCTCAATTTGTGACGGTTAAATTGTGGGAGTTTTAAAAAATTCCATCATTAATTCATTTTGTGATGTTTATTTTAACCCCCACAATATAAATCTCTTTGTGGTGGTTTTATTATGAAGAACCAAAAATCGTCACAATTTAGTATAGTTTATGGTAATTATCAACCCCCAAAAATTTATTAAATTCATTTTGTATATATACATATATGTATTGTGTGTATATATGTTTTAAAATAAAACTTATATGTCAAATCAATAGTCATATTCATTTTTATTTTTTTACTTTTAAACTTTATTTAATCTCTTATAACACTAATTAGTTTTAAGATAAAATATTTTAATCCGTGATTACTATTTAATAATAAATTGGTTGGGGGACCAAAATTTTAATACCTTCCCTCCAATATATTAGAAAATGCCAAAGATCAAATTTCCCTCTTAAAACTTCAAACCAATCAAATAACCACCCAACTTCATATCTCTTTCCTCTTAGTCCATTGCTTGCCACGTAACACACACACACACCCCAATTTCATATTTCTAATTCCTTAATCCATTTTTTCCATCACCCTCCCCTCTTCATTCTCCCTTCTTTACTCCATTTTCTAGTTCAATTTTTGTGTATGTGACTTTTACTAGTTAATTTTTTCTTTTGCAGGTTATATAAAATGAAGTGAATGTTTATTATTTAAAATATAAAGGCAATTTTCTAGTATGTGAGTTTGATGATTCACATTTTAATTATGTATAAGATTGTTATTATTTTAGATTGATGCGAGAATTGATGTTGTTTCACCTTGAATAAAAAATTGAATTACAATAATAATTAGATTTTTACATGTATTGTTAAGAAGGTAATAATTTTGTAGAATTCACATATCAAATTAATTATGTAAAATTTGATTTCATTTAACGACATTTTAAATCAACACAAATTTAATTTTTAAAATTTTGAGATCATATTGTGTAGGTTCTAAACCATCACAAATTGATACTAAAAAATCTCCATAAATTTAAAAGTCAATTTGTGGAGGGTGTCGCGTAGGTTTATTAAAACCGTCAGTATATGCTCGTGGCAAGGCTAATTGTAGCATTTTTAAGAATCGCCACAATTCAATATGTGGAATCTCTAAACTGCCATAACTTGACAAAATAACCCTCAGAAATTGACCATTTTCTTGTAGTGATGTTTGTAGGTTGTGAGCCTGGTCCCTCTTGATAGACTTTCCAGTGTCAAGATCGACCGTTTCTATCAGTCAAGGATTAGATGAGTTTTCTGTTGGTTAGCCAAAGTAGTATTTTAGCGGATGTTATGGCCGAGATCGACCTTCTGGATCCCTTGAGAGGTAGTTGTTTGTCTCATTAGTAGACCCTCAAGGATTCTTTATTATATCATGTTCTATTTGAAGACTAGACATTGAAACTTGTATCTTCTTTAGAGTATTGTTATTTAAAGGCTTGTACAAGTTACATCAGCTCTTGGATGGTTTTAGTTAGACTTCCCTATGCTACTGTGGTATCTTTCACTTTTATTATTATGTTGTATTGTTTAGATATGAACTGACTCGCCTTGGTGGGTTAAATAAGTGTCATCACATCCGAATATCAAGTTGTGACATTTTTTTTTTAATTTGGAGGAAAATAAATTAATTTAAAAAATATTTTTCATAACATTTAAGCCTACCACAGATGAAAAAATTACAAAATATTTTCCATAAAAATGTTTTCCTTCGTACTAAACAGACTCTTATTGAGAAACAATTGAAAAACATCTGTTAGTTTGTTAGGAAATTTGAGTTTCAATGACCGTCCATCTCATTTTTATCTCTTCCTTTTTCAAATAGGAAATTATTCCTATATAATTAAAAAAAAAATCTCTTCCGAAATAGCTCTTTCATGATTTTGCAAAATTTAAAAGATAAGGAAATAAATAATTTTCTAAAAAACAAAAAGGTGGTAACCAAAATGTGCACATAAACGGATGCAAAATGCAAAACATTACTGATATATAACTAGAGATCTTTAATGATATAATTAAGTAAATTAAAAATATGTTTATAACAATTCATATATTTTGCTTATATAGTCAAAAACTTCAACATGATATTATAAGTCTAATGAATGTAAGGTTATTAGAGTATTCTTTTAGTCTTTAGAATAAGGTCTCATTGTTATTATGTTATTTATAAAAACTGCAACATGATTGAAACTAAATATTAAAAAAGGAAGATGATTGTTTTTCATTAACATTTGTTAGCACTTAAAAACAGAAAGAAGAAAGAGTTGAGTGGGATGTAAACTTCAGGTCAAAAAAACAGATGTAGAGATAACAATGATGCAATGAAAATAGTGCACATGTATTTATGTATGTATGTACACTGCTATATCCATAAATATATATCATTTTAGAGTAAATTCAGGACCACGTAATTCAAGTCCTAAAGTTCAGAGGAAGGAAAATTGAGAACCATTAATATTTTTCTTCCGCGATTAAAATGCATGGTTTAGTTTACTTTGTTCTAGAGTTACACTACTCGTCTTCTACGCGCAGATAATTTCAGAGCACTACATACAAAATCAAACCATATAAACTGCTTGTCTTTCATATCTCTATCTCTCTTCTTAACAAACCCTATAAAAAATCTCAAAATTCCCTGCATTGACACGACTTTCAATAGAAATATTAGGTCATGAATGATAACATTCAACAACAACAACCTCCTGTTAGTCTCCCTTCCCCTCAAGGTAAGAATTCAAATCATCTATTTTTTTTATGAGTATTTGGTGTCAATCAAATTCAATTTGATGTTATTGTGTGTGTCATATGTATTAGGTTATCCACCGCAAGCTTACCCAAACGGGATATATCCTCTGGCAGTAGTATATCCTTCCCTCCCCAGGGGCATGTATTTGTGCAAGGAATAGGATATTATCCTCCTCAAGGTTATCCTCATCCCATAGGAATGAGATATCCATCACAAAGCTATCACCTACCGCAGTACGATGCACCCCCACATGGACATGGACAAGGATATCCTCCGCAAAAACAAAAACAGAATCAAGCAACAATTAGTGTCATGGGAGGATGGTATGCCCTACATTTACAATCACCTTATATAATTCACCATTGTCTTAGTTTGTAAGCATATTTGGTACGGCAAAAATTACTTTTCAAATAATATTTTTCATGAAAAAAATCATTATGAATAGTATACTTTGGTATTACTACGATTAATCTTTAGTATTCAGAATTTCTTCACAATACCCTTCAATTAGCTAATACCATTATTAATCATTGATAAAGAGTATATATATTCATCTAAAGTATATTTCATGTATAAAAACTTGGTGCGATCATACCAAACTTATTAACATCAAAGTCACTCCCAACAACAAACATAAGAATAATAGTTGCACAATGAGCGGATAAAAGACTAATAATTGCTCTTTATTTTCGTTGTAGTTTGGCTGCTATGTGTTGTTGTTGTCTCTTAGATGCATGCCTTGAATGATTTAATTTTCAGAAGCGGCCTCTACAACAGAAGGTGATTCCCAGCTATAGGATTATACTAT
>DF361194.1:43929-59158 GCA_000787875.1 Solanum virginianum | reverse complement strand
TCACATAGAAACAACACCCGAGCAGCAAGCGTGCAACTACAATCCCGAGCGTGTTTTCCTACTATTTTGCCTTTAATTGCATTTCCTAATAGACATTAAGATCTACACATTATGTGTAGCCTATCTTAGCATCACACCAGCCTTATAACAGTCCAAAAAATAGGGCACACGACAATTCTACGCAACAAACAAACGGACAGCATAACGTTACATCTTTTCGCTACCTTTCGACGTCGGTAATCCCAAACCTATCCCAACTTAAACCAAACTATTCTTCATCCATTTACTCACAATATCAACCTTCAAATAGTCTCAGCAAAGTACCATATCAACAATGAAAAATATGGAGCAATAGCTATATACATCAGCCCACAAATCTCAATCAAAAATACAATTGCGACAACACATAAGACTTTACTGTTGCGGACTGTAAAAGCAATCAAACAGCCTGATTATACCATTGACAACCTATCCTTTTTTAATTACATAGGTAATACTTCATAATATAGCAAACTAAGAAGAGAAACAACTCATAATCAGCAAGAAAAGTACACAACAACATCAACAACACATGCTGTCCAGAAATTTCAGCATCAATACAACCAACATATTCTCTTGTATGTCATGAGAAAGTTATACTAAACACATACTTAAGATTTCTTACCATATCCTTCAAGAGTATGATGTCTCCAAGAACCCTAGAAGGTTTTCTTGGCTGCTCTTAGATATGAAGAAAGGAGAGTATAATATTTCTCTTAGAAGCTGAAAATTGTGCTCAAACTTGAGAGTGAAATAAGCTAGCTGTTTGTGCTCTTTCTATAGGAAATTTTGGCCGACTTTGGCTTGGAGTTTTAACCATATATTAGTTGAGAGTGAAATAAACTAGTTGATTGTGCTTTTCTATAGGAACTTTTGGCCGACTTTGGCTTGGATATTTAGCCACATATTAGTATGTCTTAAGTAGTAGGTGATGCAGCAGCTTGGCCCTTGAACATGGGCTAAATTGGGCTTCCAAAGTGATGGATCTTTCCAGTTCAAGCTAAGTGAGTAGCTGACTCACTGCTAGCTTCCTAAGTCCTACAAGCACCTCAATTATTATCCTTTTTTTAGGGTCTTAGTCCCCTTAACTCGACACAACACATTTATACGCGTACTCTAGACATGCAAAGCCCCGAAGCAACCTGGAGCTTGGTGACCACTGCTGGATATCCTGTACACCTACTGGGGAGATTTACTAGTACCTGCTCCTGCAGCATGAAATGCAGGTCCCCCATAAGAGACGTCAGTACGAGATAATGTACGTCATGTTCATATGTGTAGTACAAATACTTATAGTGTGTGTGGGGTGTTACATAAGTGTTTGTTAAAATGTCCGGATATGGTTTCTTGAGGAATTGAAGGCCCAAAGCATTAGATATGATATGAATGATGTTATGATGATGAAATGAGCTTATGCATATGATATAATCTATATAAAGTATTACATTAGATAATGCCCGATCCGGGGGGACTAAGAGCCTGGATAACCTAGTTGAGGGGTTAGTATCGCAAACACTAGGGTGGTAGGTGAGATTGCCACTAACCTAGATGAGGGGTTTGTACCTCACACACCAGGGTGATGGGTGATGTCATCACTAACCTACCAAGGAGTTTGTACTTTAGAAATCTAGCTTGGTCTCTTCTACACATATGATATCCTATATGAGCATGATTTACTTGAGCATTTTTCACTTATGCATTGATCATACATGCCATATTGTTATATTATGCCTGTTGTCTATTGATGTGTATTTTGATTATGATGCCTATCCCTTGTTTCATTGCATCTACATACTTAGTTCATTCAAACGTACTAAAGCATACTCTTGCCTACATGATATCACCATATAAGAACTGGTGCGCAAGTTGATCATCCTCCTCCTCCATGTGGCTAGTGTAGTACTACTCAAGCTAGTTGGTGAGTCCTCCACTTCGAGGACCTTAGTCTATGTTCCTCTTATTATGTATTGGAACTCATGTAAGTTGGTCTACTCAAGCTAGTTGGTGAGTCCTCCACTTCGAGGACCTTAGTCTATGTTCCTCTTATTATGTATTGAGATACTTTTCTTTATTTTCTATGTGACTATGAGGGTGAGCCCGGTTGCTTTGTCTTGAACCCCGCTCTTATCTATGTATTAGAGGTGTTTGTTGGACATGTTATATACCCATAATATGAGCTTTGACTCTTTGTCTCTTGATTATTATATTATGCAAGCTTTCCCCTTAGCCCCCTTTGCTCCTATTCTTATGTTTTATGTTGTTTATGTGCTTCCGCGATCAATGATGTGTAATGATAAGTTAAGAGACTTGTTTGGAGTTCCTTTAGGTTCCTCATTCATTGTGTCATGTCTAAGCCCTAGGCTTTGGTCATGACACCGAGTAGACTAGAGGCGAGTTCCCAAGTCCTAGAACTACATGCCACTATGGATGAAAGGATTAGAGGTGAGTCCCCAAATCTCTAAGAGGCGAGTACCCTAAATATGATGGCTTGAGATGAGTACCCGAGTCTAGACTTGAGGCAAGTACCCGAGTCCAAGAACTAGAGGCAAGTTTTGGTTCACATAAGGATTAGTGGATCCACTTAGTCATTAGGAGGTTCACCTTGGCAAGTAACTTCCCTCTTTCTTCCAGTATAGGGTTGACATCGGGATTCAAAATACATTTAAATGTACTAATGCATACTCTATGCTTGCATGATGTTACCATGTAGGAACCAAAGCTATGCTTGAGCATCTCCATCCACGTGGCTAGTACGGTTTCACTCAAGCTTGTTGGTGAATCCTCCATTTTGGGGATATTGCTTATGATCTCTTGCCATGTACGAAGACTATCTTTCTTTTATGTTATGTATTGATAATGAGGGTAAGCCTGGTTGCTTGTCGTGGCCCCCGCTCTTATCTATGTAGTAGATGTGTTGTTGTACATGTTATGTATCTATGCTATGAGCCTTGACTTTCTTGTTTCTCTATGTTTATGATATGAAAGTCTCCCCTTAGTCCCAATTCCCTTTGTTTATGCTTATCTCTTATCATCATGTTTAATTGCTTCCGTGACCAAAGATGTGTAATGATATGCTATAAAGCTTGTTTGGGATTCCTTTGGGTTCCCCATTCACTGGTCACATCTAAGCCCTAGGCTTGGGTCGTAACACGCCGAACCGTCACCCATGTCGCCTTTCTATCACTAACTTAGGGGCTTGTTTATTGCAACTTTAGACGATTTTATATGTGATTCAGTGATCCACTGAATGCGTTAGCAATGCCATTTTTGAATGCCTTTCTAGATGTTTGCTCCTTTTTCTTGCTTTGTTGAGTATTATCCATCCATATCTTTTACCTTCATTACTAACATAAGACATGCATATTAGTCAACATATGAAGCATAATAACACATCGAGGATAACATTTTCTTACATTCTAAGCCTAAAATGAGTCCAAGATATAGAGTCATTGTAACACCCGACACATTACATGTATTAGTCCTATGCACGTGAAACATGGCATGGCTTTTCAAATCAGCACCAATTTTTAAAAGTGCTTGAATCTCATGTTAGAGGGCGATATGTGTGTCTAACGCCGAAGAGGATCGAGTGTAAATAAGTTTTAAGTCAAATTGAAAGGATTATGACCCTAAACAAAGAGATAGAATTGAGGTGCTTGTAGGACTTAGGAAGCTAGCAGGTGAGTCACCTACTTGCTTAGCTTAAACTAGACGGAGACGAGACCCAATGTCGAATTTGTCCAAGTCCAATTATGAATAAAGTTCCTCTTAAGGGTGTAACTTTAGCCCATTTTTTAGCATTATAAATGGACTATACTCACAGCCCAAGATGAATAATAAAAGGGCCCAAGTACAACAAAAGTCACTTGGTGAATTGGGCCAAAACTAACTAAGAGAAAGGAAAAAACAATGGGTAGCAAAGGCCTATCAATTTGGAGCCCCTTAAGGCCCAAGTGAAAGGGGAAAAATGGTACATTACTAACTTAATATATTAAGTCTAAGAAAGAAAAATTAATTTGGCCAAGAGGCCTTTTAAAAAGGGGTGAAAACAGCCCCCTAAAGCCATTTCAACTTGGACACAGAAAAATCTGCTTTTCTTGGTTAGTCTTTGCTCTCTTTCAAAGTGTGGAAAACAAGCCTCATAACCTTACAAAGATCCCTAAAGAAGCTCTAAACCTTGAGTTTAAAGGTAAGTAAGTTTACTTATGTGTTTACTATGGTTTTCTTATGTAAAGTCACTTGGTGAATTGGGCCAAAACTAACTAAGAGAAAGGAAAAAACAATGGGTAGCAAAGGCCTATCAATTTGGAGCCCCTTAAGGCCCAAGTGAAAGGGGAAAAATGGTACATTACTAACTTAATATATTAAGTCTAAGAAAGAAAAATTAATTTGGCCAAGAGGCCTTTTAAAAAGGGGTGAAAACAGCCCCCTAAAGCCATTTCAACTTGGACACAGAAAAATCTGCTTTTCTTGGTTAGTCTTTGCTCTCTTTCAAAGTGTGGAAAACAAGCCTCATAACCTTACAAAGATCCCTAAAGAAGCTCTAAACCTTGAGTTTAAAGGTAAGTAAGTTTACTTATGTGTTTACTATGGTTTTGTTGTGTGATATCGTAATTGTACTCGTAATAAGAACTTGTGGGCTAATTGATTGAGGACTATGGTGTCACATCCTCCACCTATTCTGAGGGATATTTTTGAACTATTTTAGGACTAGTTTTATGTGTATATATGGTGGGGACTATCTGGTTGAAGTTGGAACAGGTTTGGAATCATCGACGTCAAAATGTAACGAATGGATGTAACGTTATGCCGCCCATTTGTATATTATATATAATTGTTATGTGTTGTGCTTTGTGGGCTGTTGTAAGGCTATTATGGCACTAAAACAGGCTGCACATGATATGTATATGAGAATATGTATTAGAAATTACGATTTGGGGCGAAAATTATGGCACTAAAACAGGCTGCACATGATATGTATATGAGAATATGTATTAGAAAATACGATTAGGGGCGAAAAGATTAAAAGAATATGCTCGGGTTTATAATTATTCGTTTGCTACCCGTATGTTATTTTTTATGAGATTGGGCTGCCAAGATGTATCTATTGGCTGCTANATGTTGTGTAGAATTGTTATGTGTTGTGCTTTGTGGGCTGTTATAAGACTATTATGGCACTAAATCAGGCTGCAAATGTTATGTATATGAGAATATTTATTAGAAAATGCGATTAGGAGCGGAAAGGTTGTAAGAATATGCTCGGGTTTATAATTATACATTGCTGCCCGTATATTGTTTTTTATAAGATTGGGCTGCCAAGATGTATTTATTGGCTGATAATGCTAGTTTTATCACCTACTATATTGTAGATAAATATTAAGAGGAAGGAAAGGTTATCTCGAAGTAGTAGCGAGGTCATACAACGAGGTATGTAAGGCTACTTGATTTCGTATTACTTGACATAAAATTTAAATTCTTTCTTGCGAAATCTAGATTCTTCCTTGGCACATAAAGGCACTTACCAACTCCGAAACAACTGTCAATCATGTCTCCACTCTTTCACATGTTCATATACTTACTAACTCCGACACCACCATTAATCGTGTCTCCACTCTTTCACATGTTCATATGCTCCCATACATAGTCACCTTCAAATCTACATGCATACGTGGATACCAAGTTATATAGGTTCTTATTGCTAAATAAAGTTCACAAGTTGTTTCATCTCATACCCATTTCATTATTTGTGTAACATACTCTTTTCATTGTCCTATTGTCTGGTATGATTATCTGCATGTCACATGCTACATTTACAGCCCCACAGCTCCAATATTGTGACCACCAAAACCTCATACGCATTTCATTATTTGTATAACGTACTCTTTTCATTGTCCTATTGTTTTGTATGATTATCTACATATCAAAAGTAATTGAAAGATAAAGTATATTGCTTATTGATGGGTGGTAACCCGAGGGGTGGAAGAATCACCTAGCCAGGGTCGATTCTATCATGGGGGGTAGCCCAAGGGGTTAAAGGAAAAGCCTAGCCAGGGCCGATCCTGATATAGATTTATCACTAATTGGCTAGTCATTTGTATTGGATGATGTGCATAGATTATACAGTAAAGGTAAAGTAATAAAAAGAACATAAAGTATATAATCCCACAGTATAACTAAAGGTGGTCTCTTATCCTACACCAGTGCATAGTTTCATTTGAGTTATTACTTTATATACAATATTTCCTGCCTTATATATTCAGTACATTATCTTGTACTAATGTCCCTTACAGGGGACCTGCATTTCATGCTGCAGGTACAGGTGCTAGTAGATTTCCCCAGTAGGAGTACAGGATATCCAGTTGTGGTTACCAAGCTCCAGGTTGCTTCAGAGCTTTGCGTGTCTAGAGCTTATATTTTATGTTGTACAGTTAGTTGAGTCGGGGCCTGTCCCGACCCTTATCAGATACTTCTCCTTATCTTGAGGCTTTGTAGACTATGAAATTAAAGTGTGATCATGTCTCGTACTATAGACAATGTGGCCCCAACGGCCTAGTCATATGCATTTCCTTTTGGCTTGTTATTACTGTTTACTTTCTTAAAGGCATATTGAATGTAGAAATCCCTTATAATATGTATTGAAAGTGCATAGATACAAGTTGGTTCTCCCAAGCCTTATTGGCAACGGGTTCCAGTCCATCTTAATGGGACTTTGGGCGTAACACTCATCAACACCCCAACTTAAAATTTTCCTTGCCCTTAAGTAAATCAAGTTCCAACCATTCCAACTCAATGCTTGCAAATGGGGCCACAGGGAGAAACACATACAATTCCACTTATGTCGCCTATCCTCAAAGATTCCACAAACAACTTACGCGATTTTGAAGCTTCAAGAAGTGACTAAAGAGTGCTCAAGACATGGCTACAGTCACAATTGATCACGTAGATGCTAATCACTATCTAAAAATTTTACCATTTGCCCTCATGGCAAAGAGATCCTATACGCACAAGGTTAGGACACAATTTCCAAGGATCTCTTCAACTCTCACTCTCCCAAATGAGAAATGACATATAAGCTTCAACCCATAAGCTTGCCCTTATTCTCAACAAGAGTTCATTTGATTTCATCTAGACTATTCGGGATGTAATGTAAGCTTAAGGACAGTAGGATAGCATATAGATAATAATGACTCATGCCTCTTTGAACTCTACATACACTCCTTACGCTCATGATTCCTTTAATCCTCCTTCTTTTTCATTTCCAATTGTCATCTTTTTGCTTTTAATTTTCACTCCTAGGTGTCTCCCTCTTGCAACAATCTTTCAACAATTTTGAAGGGTCCTCATTTTCAAGCAATTTTTTTTCTTTTCATCATTTTCGCTTTTTGGACCTTCTTTGTCTTTCACATCATTCAAGGATTTTTCTCCTTTCTTTCTCTTTCTTTCTCTTTCTTTTTCTTTCCTCAACTTTTACATAGGAGACACCCCTTTTCTACCAACACCCCCAATTTTAGCCTTTGGCCATCACGTTGCTCACTTAAGCTCAAGGAGGTACTGGTGAGGAACAAGAAGAGATTATCTTTCCAAATAGGTTAAGGTCATATGGCTGCCAAAAAAAGGATCAAGGCTCGAAAAGGGTTCACTAAGGGATCAATTCAATGTCATTGGAGGCTTATATGGTCAAGATGAACTCAAGAGAAACCAAAGAAGGCCTAAGGTTATTTCCTAATCTGGATTCAACCAAATCACTCTTCAAAACAAATCGGGCAAGTTCTAAATATTGCAAAACATATCTTTCAACAACTTCATAACTCACACTGACAAAATGCATTCACATTTAAACAGTGGCAACACATACCTGCAATTTATGATCATCACATATCCAAGCTCAATACTTACATAGTCAACTCAATATGCAACAAATCAATTCATGGATTGATCCTTCAAGAGGAAGACTCATCGGTGAGTTAATACATGTTCCTCATCCATGACATCATCCAAATCAATATGGGCTAATCGATGAGTTGGTACATCCTAATTCCTTAAATTCTCATCAAGGAATATGGATTTTTATCCATGGGTACCTTTCTACCATAGAGCTTAACCTATTTTCTTCATTATGCATTAACGTCAAGTGTGATCAAATTAGAATTTTCATGATTTTGATTTCAAATAAATATTATTATAATGCAGATTACCATTGCAGATTACCATTATATATCAGAATATGAATGAATTACTCCCAGTTTATATGAATGACATGGCTTACATGAATGATATAATTTACATGAATTTTCTCAAATATGTTTATGATATATATGAAAATTATGAATGGGTTCCTCCAATTATCATCCAAATGGTCTTCAATCCTAAGATTATGCATGTATTTACTTTACTTTCATGTTTTAAGTTTATTGAACATCAGCCCATGCTACTATCTTGAATTATCATAGGATCATAATTATATATGTTTTGATGATGGTATATTGATAATGTGAGCACACCTCCCACTTTACACTCATTATGATCGGTGTACTGATGATGGAAGCGCACTTTCCACCTTGCACTTGATATGACCAGTGTGCTGATGATGGGAACACACCTCTCACTTTATACTTGGTATAAAATGAGCTACTTCTATATATAAATTTATGAACTATGAGATTGTGATCAAGCTTATGATGATGATGTATAAGTATGAGTTATGATTTATGACAAATATGTTTTCATGTTAGTATTATGTATTTCATGGGATGTTGACTTAGTACCAAGAAGATCTTGTGATTGGGGCTCACCTGTTAGTTGAGGCATGTCCCAATATAGTAAATCTCATTGCACCATAACTATGTTCTACCATAGGAGTTATGATTTTCCTATATAGGTTCCTAGTGGGTATACATAACTTATGACATGTAGAGTTCTTCCTTGGCAAGTAGACTCCCTTTTTTTTATGTAGGAGCAATACTGGGATTTCATGTTAAAGCTCGCATGGTCTATTGTCAGTTACAATAACATTCCCGCATATGTTGATATATTATGTCATCGTGCATCTTTACTTTCATGGCATATTAGTATGTGATTCCTTCCCTTGCTTTTCATGTACCTATCCCCTTACTTATGCATTACTTAATTATGTACCTTATGTTTATTATTATATTGCATGCCCTCTGTTAATTTGAAAAAAGTGACTTTGATTTCGAAAATATGATTTATTACTTAATTAGTTTAAGTATAAATCAAATTCTCAAAATTAAATAAAGTTGCCACTTAATTTTTTAAGAAAAATTAAGAAAACTAATTAAAATTTTAAAACCCAACAGAAAAGTCTTAAAATTTTCGAAGAGTCGGCTAAGAGTTCAATTTTCATTTTGAGAAGAAATTAATCACTCAAAATGGCTGCTAATTTGCGATTGACCAACTATTAGGAAAGTTGACTATCTTTGAAATTTGACTAAATTTGAAAAAAAAATTGACTAAGTTTAAAAGGATTTGACTAAGTCTTGAAAAATTGACTAAGTTTGAAAGAAATGACTAAGTTTGAAAGAAATGACCAAGTTTGCAAAAAAGTTTAATAAATTTGAAAAGGTTGACTAATTTTAAAAAGAAATTGACTAAGTTGTAAAAAAGTGACTAATTTTGAAAAAGAATTGATTAAGTTTGAAAATTGATCTACACCTGAACTATTTCGTCAAGAGTTTCACCAAAATAAATTATAGAAAAAGTTCTAATACTAAGAAAATCACTAAAAATGGAAATTAACATAAATGGAGACATGGGGAAATAATTAGATTAATAACAAGTAAACAATACAAATAATATTAGAGTTAGTAGGCAAAATAACAAGTATCATTAAAAATATACAACAAATAGGAAATAAAATAAAGTTGGGCTTTGGCAAGCCCAATTCATCAAAGTCTATCCTAATTTCTAAGTTTTAGGCCTGTCAGCCCATCAAGTTTGCCCAATTGTTGCCTGGCTGCTAAAATGGGCTTTTAGCCCATATTTTGTGTATATAAAAAGTGTATATCAGTGTGTATATCTTGTGTATACCATGTATACACACCGATTTTCAGCTTCCATGACCTGCTCAGCTACATTATCCTGCGGGTTGTGCCGACTCAAAGAGGAAAGTTGGGCATCCATAGCCCAACGAGGTGCAAACGATAGTAGAGGAACCCATTTAGGACTCCAAAATAATTCACATGAAACAACAAAAAAAGAAAATACTTAACTAATAATTCTAAGCACTTAATGGAACGTATATTAATAGAGATGGCAGCCTTAGCAGATAGCAACTAACACCCCAATTTTGAATTAAAAAGAAAACTAGTATGCAACCATGAAAGGAAGTCATATACATCATAATATACCAACAGTATCCTTTCTACAGTAGCTACATCACGATAAGCTGGGATAAAACAGTTAACAAAACTATATTTCCCCCTTCACAGTAACTCAAAACAGGCTTTGATCAAACTTAGTGATGTAGTCAAAGAAAAGACTTTAAAAAAAGAGAATGCCTTAAAATAGAATTAATCATTTTAGTTACAAACATAAAGATACTCAAATAAGCACACTAGATGACCAATGTAAGTATTTAAACAGTGAACGGGTGTATAATCTTCATAAACAGACATTAAACAACCAACTGAAGCTTAAAAGATTAGCATAGGATTTTGGAGTCATACTTCAAACACAACCAATTTGAGTAGAGGCTAAAAGACATATTAAACTTTTATCCAGCAACCCAAACAGGATATAAACAATGTACAACAACAAAAATAGAAAGAGATCAGCTAGAATCATTTTCTTGACCCCTTTATGATACTGGAAAGAGGCTAAACTATCAGAGTAGAAGTCTTCTAATATGCTAGAATAAAACCAAGGTATAAACTATAACAATTAAGGGAGCATAACACCGTTGACTCAACAACAATTAGTTTTTAACATAAAAATACAAATAGAGAACAGAAACATATTTTCTATGAACAATGATTTTGAATGCAGCATAGTGACATTCATTCGGCTAGGAAACTCGATGTCTCATTTCCATCTAATGGAGCAAAATTTCAAGAAGAGAAAGATACGGACAAACTCAGCCAATTTTAGTACAAAACTTCAGTAACATGTGACCGAACTAGTTAATAAACTTGAACAGACCAAAACATTTCTGAATGAAATCAAAAGGAATGAAGCCAAGACGAAGAAGAACTTCATAACATATACTCATGGGTTTTAAATCATTTTAACAGAAGTAATTGAGAAGCTGAACATCGACTAAAGAACCACAAAGTAGAATAAAAACATGGAAGCAACCGTTAATCCAGACCCTCACACCCAACAGAATTCAATGACTCCAAAAAATATTTTAACAAATCAATAACAACAATATCATGGTGTTGGCAAGTTAGGTCAGAGCACTTCTAGCCATGATAGAACAAACATAATGTAAATCATGATGATTTCTTTCACAATCAAACACCTACGTTCAAACAGGATGAAGAAAAAAGAAGCTTTAGAGTATTATCTTTTGAAAAGCAGTAGAACTTGGGATGATGACGAATCTGAAGAAAACTTCCCACCACCAGAGCTTTGTCTATACCTTTCTCGACCCTTAATGGATTCTAATTCCAGAAGAAACCCTCAAAGTCGAATAAAAACCTTAGAAATTGGTCCCAACCAAAGAAGTGCTTTCTGAGAGTTTTTCTAAAGAACAAACATTGTGAGAAATCGATTGAGTTTTCGTATGGTTTTCCAAGATGCACAGCTGCTGCCCAACAAAATGGGGAAGAGGGATATATATATAAGGGATTTCTATGGTTCCCAAAACAAGGTTAACATTGAAGAAAAGGAATTAAAATTAGGGTTATTTCAAAATTTGAAATTTCCCCAAATTCTATCTCTATTTCGAATCCAAAATCCTAGATTGATTCTATAATTCGTTAGGATAAAGGTGAGGTGGATGGCTCGATAGTGAGCAAGGACAACGGGTAGAGGTAATGGTGAGACGTATGTACGGAGGAGATGGGGGAACGTTGGGGGAATCTCAGATTTTGGCGTTTCTGGGTTCGTGCTGGCTGGTTGTCGCGATGAAGAAAAAGGTTGGGATGAGGTATACGCGAGTAAAAAAGAAGAAGGAAAGGAAAAGAAAGGCATGTGGGGTCGTGTGAGTATATATGTATGTATACGTTGGCATAAATAAAGGGATTTGGGCTTGGTTTGGACTTGTTTTGGGCCAAGATTTGGTCCAAAATTAAATTGGGTCCAAAAGAAATCTGAGAATTTGGCTTCAAGGGTATGAGTATTTGATTTAAAAATTGGCCAATTTGATTGCAATTTAGACCAATTAAATATAATCAAATTAAATTTGATTGACTAATTTGACTACACGATAGATTAATACAAATTAATTGAAGAGCTTTTAATATTATCGGCCTGAAATAGTCAAATTAATTACAAAATAATAATTCTTAAAATAAAAATGGCATTTATCTGAGAAAATATTTTTTGTATTTTTTGAAAACCAATTATTTTAAATTGTCAAAATTAAAAGCTCGATAATTGATTCGTATTATGAAGGGTAAAAATTGGGTGTCAACAATTGTTCCTATCTTTGGGTATGATCGATGGAAGAGATTGTGGACAAAGAAACTTGACAAAATTAATTTTTAATTAACCACATCTTCATCCTCCAAATGCTCTTAGCACGGACTTCGAGAAATTATGGTCGGACCCTGATTTTGGGTTTCCTACATATCTCAGGATACATGAGAATTCAGGTCACTGGTAGTTCAAAATGCTTAATCTTACGCACGATTTTGAAAGAATTCAAAAGCTATCCCAATGTCGAATTATGGAGAAATTAGAATTCTTGGGAATTAGATTTTAAGAGAAAATATTAGAATACAATCGAGTTTTCAAAATTGAGCCCATCTAGATATCCTTGGACTTAGGAATCAAGCTGCTTGTAGTTCGACTCCAGTGGTTGAAGAGGAAATCACTTATTCTGAGATAAACTTTGGTTCAAGAGGAATGACAAACAAATGAGTTATGAAAAAGAGGTTTGAAACCTCTTAACCATAAATGTGGCATGCTTCACACTCATAATTAAGAACTTATATGGATATAATTTCAAAAACGCTTGGTACATTGTCACTCAGATTGGAGAGATTACTTCCGGTGAGAGTTGAGATCACCTAGATGCGAAACTGAAAACTAACAAACTCAAAGAAATACCCACATGCCTTCTGACAGGAGTGTGGTTGGATTATGGTGGTAGTTTCTTCTCAGCTCACGTTCAAAGAGTTTGACATTCCTCTTTAGACTATGTCCCAGTTCGCTTCTAAGAAAAAAGTTCCACATTATGTTGTATCCTACGTTATGACGTCTACACCTGTGATTTATTTTGAGAATTCACCCTCTCGGATGCTCTTGATATAATTAAGACAAAATGTTAGTAAAAATCATAACTTGAATTAGGGATGATATCTTTTACCCTATTCGACATATATTCTTCTTTTCGACATGATAGATAATGAGTTGATGTTATGCAATCATGATAATGGCTCTCTCGGGAATAAATGACGATGTCTTTCTTGAATACGTGATGAATATAATGGCCCTCTTAGCAACTTGAAAATAAAATGGCCTTCTCGGTGATGCATATGCAATGACCCTCTCGGCAACTGGAAAATAAAATGGTCTTCTCGATGATGAATATGAAATGGCCCTCTCGGTAACTGAAAAATAGAATGGCCTTCTCGACGATAAATATGCAATGACCCTCTCAGTAACTGGAAAATAAAATGGCCTTTTCGGTGATGAATATACAATGGCCCTCTCGACAACTGAAAAATAAAATTGCCTCTCGACAATGAATATACAATGGCCCTCTCGACAACTTAAAAATAAAATATCCTTCTCAGCGATGAATATACAATGGCCTTCTCGGTAACTTGAAAATAAAATTTTATGAATTGATGGAGATTTAAGTGAGACGAAACTATTTAGGTCTCGGTTATTCTCTTGTAGAGAAGACCTGCAAAGATTTTCCCTGCATCCACAGAAGATTTCTTAGTTTCAAAGTAAATTGATCTGTGTTAATTCTTCGGTCACCTGCTCCTCGTCTTGTCCTCTGCTGGACCATTTTGATCCCCCGCCTCTTAATAGACAAAAGGTAAAATATACGTTTTGACAAGATATTCGACATGTAAAAAGATCTTTAGAGACAGTAAATTTAGAAAAGGATTTTTGAAAAAAGTCACTGCCAACTGTCATGTCATGTAAAAGCTTAGATGAACATGTTCAGCTTTTGATAAGATTCCTTTGTGCATCGCAATTGTCTTTGAATTTCTAATCAGGCTAAGAATCTTCAAGGTTGTTTTTAGACTTATGATGATGCTTGGTGAAAATTTGAGGGTGGCCTCAAAATTTTCTGTCTCAGTTACATGTCATAAGGAATCGATAGCTTGTCAGAAGAACCCTGAGAATTTTTTAGATCTTCTTAAAAATTTTGTCCTAGTTGAAATTTCTAACATGCTTTAAACTCTGATGTGCCAAAGATAGATCTTTTTGTTCAGAGTTCTTCATTTTTGTGAGTTTCGTGAACGTTCTTTCTATGACCTAAAGCCCTTAAAACCCTAAAATCGATGAAAGATGGCCAATATGACCGGTGGGCAGCCACCAACGGTGGCTGCGAGACCACAGGATGATGGAGAATCCCTTCATCTCGAAGGAAAGAGAAGCTATACGGATGTAGTCATGCACAGAAGATGCAACATATCTCAATTCTCATGAAACCTATCATGTATCTGCATGGGGAGCCAAAAGTGATTCGGGAGGAGAAAGAGGTTTCACAGATGATTGTTTATGAACTTCAATTTGCAGTAATAGGAAAATTCTCCTATGGATCGCTTGTTATACATGATTGAAGGAGATTAATACCATTACAATGTGAGCTAAAAGGTGAAGTAAATATAGGGCTTTTAAACAATAGATACATTCTAATTAGGGCATCACGCATGGAAAACTATTTACATAGGTTGTCAAAGCCAATTTTCTACATTGCTCACAAAAACTTGAATTATCCAATGCGAACATTGAAGTGGGATCCCATGTCTGATCCGGCAGCAGAGACTACCATTGCAGTGGCTTGGATTTTACTTACATCGCTACCGCCGAACTTCTTTGGAAG
>DF361194.1:22437-35333 GCA_000787875.1 Solanum virginianum | reverse complement strand
GGTCGCTCTTTCTTCTTGATTTCATCATGTTGGATTTCCACACATCCAAATGCATTATTAGAGATAGACAAGTATAATAGTAATGGACTCCCTTCTTGTGGAGGTACTAGCACCGGTGGATTAGACAAATAGCTTTTGATACCATCAAAAGCAGTTTGGTATTCTTCATTCCAATTCGTCAATGCATCCTTTTTCAACAACTTGAAGATAGGTTCACAGATCAACGTAGATTGGGCTATGAACCAACTGATGTAGTTCAATCTCCCTAAGAAACTCATGACTTCTTTCTTTGTCTTTGGAGGTGGCAACTCCTGAATTGTTTTGATCTTAGAAGGGTCGAGCTCAATGCCTCTTTGGTTGATTATGAATCCCAACAACTTACCGACAAATACTTCGAAAGCACATTTAGCAGGATTTAGCTTTAGGTTATATCAATGTAGATAATCGAAGAACTTCTTCAAATAAGTCAGATGGTCCGAACTCTCGCGAGACATGATGATAACATCATCTATATACACCTCAATCTCTTTATGAATCATATCATGAAAAAGAGTTGTCATAGCTCTCATATAAGTAGCTCCAGCATTTTTGAGACTAAAAGGCATCACTCGATAATGGTATACACCTCAGGGTGTGATGGAAGCTATCTTTTCTGCATCCTCTTCAACCATTAAAATCTGGTGATATCATACAAAGCAATACATAAATGATTGTATCTCATGCTTGGCACAATTATTGATAAGAATGTGGATGTTCAGCAATGGAAAATCATCCTTGGGGCTGGCTTTGTTGAGATCTCTATAATCAACACAAATCCTAATTTTTTTGTCTTTTTTGGGCACCGAAAAAATATTGGCCAACTAAGTGGGATATTGTATTACTTTTACTACCTTGGATTGTATTTGCTTAGTAACTTCTTCCTTGATTTTCAAACTCAGGTCTAGCTTGAACTTCTGAGTCTTTTGCTTCACCGGACTGAATTCTGGGTTGATCGGCAACTTATGAGAGACAATATATGTACTTAAACCTGGCATATCCTCATAGGACTAAGCAAATACATCCATGTATTCTTCGATCAAGCTAGTAAGTTCTCCTTTCTGAGTATCTTTCAAATAAACATTGATTTTGGTTTTCTTGACACATTCTTCATCTCCCAGATTCACTATTTCAGTCTCATCTAGATTAGGCTTATCTCGATTCTCGAATTGTCTTAATTCCTCAGCGAGATGTTCAGGTACCACAGTTTTTTCATCGTATTCCTCAAGATCATTGTCATCTACTTGATTCTATTCATTCAATTTTTGAAATAACATGACATTGACAAGTTTAAAATTATTTATACAAAAGAAGTGGGGGATCATCAGCATGGCGGATGCCTCTTTCAACTCTCGTTCATCCAGTTTTGCATCTTGAATGCTTGATGTCCCGGTTATGTCATCATCATCAACTGCATTAATTTCTTCGAATAGGTCCCAGATCCCTCCCCCAAGACCATCACCACCAATGCATTCTCATACTAGGAAGGACTGATATAGGTGGGGTATTAGCCGAACCAGATCTCGATCATCTTTTTGATTCTGCATTGCCCACTCATCTTCTTCCAAGATAGTGTACCCTAAGCTGAATTTGGAGTGATTGCTTGGCAATGGGATGGGCTCGGCAATACCTTGCAAGTGCTTTCTTAGCTCAAAATTGGGTTCAAACCTATTTCTCAACATAAATGTGGCTATCATCTTATAGACAGCGGGCATAGGAGGTCCCGGCATCTAATCATCTTTAGTAGCATTCACTAACTCAACCATGTAATAATCAGACCCTCTGGTGATATTATCAACATGGTTGCATACACGTTCGAATGGCTTCCTTTGCCGTAAATAACCACTTTGCATTCATTCCAAATAAACTTCATCATTTGATGGAGGGTAGAAGGCACAGCTCCAGCCATATGAATCCAAGGTCTCCCTAGCAACATGTTGTAGCTGGCAGTGATGTCCATTACTTGAAATTCAATGATGAACTCAGCAGGTCCCATATGAATTCCCAGATTTACTACACCCACTGTATCTCTCCGGCCACCATCAAATGCTCTCACATTAACTTGGCTCTGCTGGATTTTTCCTACATCGAAGTTCAACTACTTTAGAGTGGACAAAGGGCAGATGTTCAATTTGGATCCATTATCGATCAAAAGGTGGTTCAAAATCATATCTTGACACTTAATTGTAACATAAAGTACCTTATTAGGCATCTCTCCCTCGAATAGTAGCTCCACATCACTGAAACTAATGCGGTGTCCTCAGGTAACCTAGCTTATCAGGGCTACTAAATTATCATTATATGTCCCTACGGGCACGTAAGTATCCTTTAATGCTCTTATTAAGGCCTGTTTGTGACGTTGTGAACTCATCAGAAAATCCTATAACAAAATCTGGGCGAGTGTCTTTTCCAAGTTTTCACAATAGAGTATTCCTGAGGTTGCATTCTTCTCCAAAATTCCTATGCCTCGGCTTTACTTATGGTTCTTTGGTCTCTTTTACCCTCTCCCTGAATTGGCTTTTTTGTGTCGACAATTTTAATCACCACCTTCTTGGTGGGGACTCCTCTCGAATCCACTGCGTCTACCTCAAAAGGTGTCGGAATCACAATCTTTGATTTTTTGGTGATACTCAAAGCAGCTACACTCTTTTCTAAACTGGCAGCATTGTCCGGAACTATTGTCTTGGCTGTATTCCAATCTTCCTCTTTCTCAATCATTCCAATAGTATTCTCTTCATGGTCTGGCAAATGATTGTTATTGACATTGGGAGCGACGATTTGAAGAATAACCATGTTGCAATCGATTAAGTCCTAAATCTTATGCTTCAAATTAATGAAATCTTTAGTGTCATGTCCAACATTGTTAGAATGATAAGCACAAGTTTGATCACTCCTAAAGAAGTGAGAGCTAGCATCCATGGCTCTCGGCGAGGCAGGCCGGATCAAGCCCGCAGCTGACAATCTTTCAAATAGTTTCATTCAACTTTCGGCAAGCCAAGTGAACACCCTAGGGGATCTTTTATCTGAGCTTGTACGGGGAGGGTTGTAGTTATTTTATGGAGGTGGGGTACGTGATAGTAATTTGGGGGGTTTCGGCGAGGAGGTGTAGATATCTGGAATCTTGGGTATAGTGGTGTTTGGTAATTTGGTGGTGAGGTTTGGGGGTTTGGGATTAGATAACTGGTAGGGGGATTTTGATAAGTTGGTTGAATATTATAGGAATTTGGTGATGGAGGTTGGCAGTTTGGAATGATATTTGGGTATTGTGGGGAGTGATAATGAAGGAGAGGGGTTTGGTAGTTTATGGGTGGAGTTTGATATCCTGGTTGAGTATGAAAAACAGGGAATGAACTTGAAGTAGGTTGAAAATGGTTTTGAGGGTGTGTGGATTTTTTGGGGTGGCTGCCAGGGGTTCTCCTCTTGTCTTGTATACCGAAAATAACTGACACATCTTCCTTCCTTTTCCTTAGTATTCCTGATGGTCTGACTGAATTTGATATACAAATGATCTTCCTCGTCCTGAGTCCATCTTCAATATTTTCACCAATCTTGACTATATTTGCAAACTTTGCTCCAATGAGTAATATCATTCTCTCATAAAACTCAGGCTCTTGGGAGGGCACAAACACTTCAATAAGTTCTTTTTCAGACATAGGAGGACGCACTTTTGTGGTATTCTTCCTCCATCTATAGGCGTATTCCCAATAACATTTGGTTGAATTCTGCTTTATCTTTTCCAATGAATAGCAGTCTGGCACGATCTCGACATTATAAGCAAAACTCTCAACAAAATCTTCAGTCATAGCATTCCAACTAACCCATTGGTTCATTTCTTGGGAGGTGAACCATTCCAAGGCTTCCCCACTCAGGCTTCAATTGAAAAGTTACATCAATAATGTCTCATTCTTCCCAACACCTACAAGTTGATCATAGTACGCTCTCAGATGGGCTAGAAGATTTCCATTTTCGTCGAAAATGCCAAACTTCAATATTTTGAACCCTTCTGGGAGGTTCAGATCAAGGTGAATGCATAAATCCTCATACTTTAGTCCTACAACATCTGGTGTATAATGAAACTTTTTCATAGCTTTTGCAATTTCTTCCTTAATATCCAACTTGGCCATCTCCTTTTTAGCCTTCCATTCTTTCTCCTTCTCCTCATAATGGTCGATTTTAGAGTAAGTGGTATGGGGAACTAGTGGTTTATCAAGGACTGGGATATGGAAGGGGACTTTATGAAGTACGATTTGAGTGGTAAATGGGTTGTATTAGTCTGGAGTTTGGTTTTCAGGAGGGATTATATGGGGGTAAGCAGTGTGGGGAGTTTGGGAGGAGCTAAAGACTTAGATATTATTAATATTTGGGTTTTGGAAGGGAGGTGGTGCTTTGGGGAAGGGATTGGAATGTCTTGTGTTAGGAGTAGTTAAGTCGATGATAGGAGTGGTATAAGCAAGGGTAATAGGTGGATTCATTGAAATAGGGATAGGTTGGTGAACTGGACTAGGAGAAGGAAAATGGAATGGAGGTCTCCGGTCACCCGGACCGGGAAGATTAGCAATAATAGCCAAATTTGCTAACTTCTGAGTTTTCTTCATTTCAATCTTCATCTCAATGATCTGTTGCATCAGTTATGCAATCAATTTGTTCTATTCCGTGGTAACGGGATCTGTTACGGTGATCTCAGTTAGGCTTGCATCATCATTGTTATCTGCCATCTTTTCTTTCAGCTAATTTTGGTCAGGAGAGGGATCTTTGTGAGCTTTTGATCTAGTAAAGTAAGGATGGTCAGCCAGCTTTATCAACACAGATCAATTCTAAATTACCTGTAAAAAAATTACTCAAAGGCAAGTATGTGAGTTTCCTTAGATTAAAGGTAACACAAGATAAGACACACAAATCAATAAACACACAATTGTTGCTTTATTCTAAAATAAACTAGCTTACGGGTATAAGAGATGTGGCACATAGGTAGGACTTTGCCTATATGATTTCAAAGATGGTGGATCAGGAAGGTTGATTGGCGCTAAGTCACGATCTTCTTGCATCGTTGATAATGTGACAGGGGAAAAATAAGCTTTCGAATGATAGGGGTCGGGCCTAGAAAGGCTACTTACGTATCTCACAAAGGAGAAATCAGGCCCTATGTAGTTCAAGAATACAAGGAAAATCTTGGTTCAATTATATTTTATTACACAGAAATTGAAAGATACAGGATAGAAGTATCGCTAAGAAACATAAAATGGCCCTATGTAGTTCAAGAATACAAGGAAAATGTTGGTTCAATTATATTTTATTACACAGAAATTGAAAGATACAGGATAGAAGTATCGCTAAGAAACATAAAATGCCTTTACTGAGACTTCTTCTGCTGGTTTGTTGATCTTCTTCTTCATACTTGATTTTGGATCACTCCATTGGCGGGATATCAGTCTTACCTCCATCAGCCTCTTTGCTTGGTCCTAGGAGGGCATAATGAGGATTCTCTTGCTTCAGCCTCATTATCTCCTCCAGGGTGGCCTTGAGTTCCACTCCCATTTCTATGTTACGAGCTATCATATTTCAGAGGTATTATTCGAGAGTATATGAATATTCTTCGAGTATCTGATTTGCCTTACTCAGACTTGCTCTTTTGTCCTTGGTATTTTTCATTTCATCATCAGCTTCAACTATTTTGACCAGCATCGTCTTGGTGGCTTGGTCCACTCTTCTTACTTTCGGAACCTCTCAAGTGACCTAGCCTAGCATCTTTGTCAATACATCTTCAGCTCTCTTAGCATTTTGGTTTTTCTCCATCCTGATTACAAATCCAACCTTTCCTGAGAAGGAAGAGTGAAAGTTTTTAAAAGTGGGTTAAGGAATTTAGACTTTGTTGAGAAACTTGAGACTCGAATAATTATTTGGTCGCATTTTTTATAGTGACAGGAATTTGTGCTTAGGTGGGTCTAAAAAATTTGAACAGGAGTCTACTAGAATTTACCCAAATAAAACAACATGATCACATTGCAGTTATAGCAAATAGCATAAATAGTTATTGCGTATCCTAGAGAATATGTGACCCTTTTATGCCAAAGGTTGGCCTATCGAATTGAAGGATATGTATTAATTTAAAGGCAATCCATTATACCCCAAAGTACTTTCATTGACAAAATAAAGTGCTTACAAAATATAATGAAAGATACATCAAAAGTGCTTACAAACATAATGAAAGATACATCTCCAAACTCTTAAAAGAAGAAAGTACAGACATAAAAGCAATCCCATGCTGGGGACAACAAAAGACTTTAGACTGGCTCGGCTCTCCCATTGACGCTTGCCTTTTTAGCTATGTCGACCTCTTGCGACATGAAATATTTATTTTTCCACAAGTAATCCTTTGCCAAATGAGCCCTTTCTTCATGACTGGCTTCTTCTATAGTCTGTATCTGTTGTTCTATGCGATCATCTAGCCCAACTATGCATTGCCTCGCTCAACTAAGCTCCTACCTAAGCTGCTCTATAACCTTAGCATCCTCTAAATGTTAATGTTGATGGGCCAAATAATTTTCTTGATGCTTTTCTTGGAGTCGATGAAATAAGACTTGACTTTTGGCTTCAATATCTTTGACGTAATAAGGTACATTTGGGCCAAGCTTGATTGTTCCAGCAAGATCCTTCTTCAACCATTCCTTATATACACCACTACACTCGGCATTGTACCTGTTGGGAACCTTATCTCTCACTACACTCCGAGTCTTCCATCCTCGAATCATTATCTTAGCGAAGGATACCTGACCATCTTTGTGGTCCGTTGCAAATTTCCTCATGTCTCCTATTTGAGGATAACTTACTTACAACCCAACTACCTGAGAACTCGACTGGGAGCATATGGTTGGGTGCCTCTAAGTCCGGCTGGTACCAAGAAAGGAAGGTCCCGACTATGAATCACAGTGTCACTCATAACGATATCATCAATGACCCACTGTACATCTTCATCTCGTAATCCACTCAATATTGGCATCCAAAATTATTTTCCATTCCCTGCTTTGAAATGATTGAAGTGTAACCACCAACCGTGAGAAGCGAATTGATCATTTTGATATTTTTGATCAAGTTCAAATCTGCCCAGCTGCTGCTTGCCTGCTAAAATGGGCTTTTAGCCCATATCCTGTGTATATACCTGATATTTTTGATCAAGTTCAGTGGGGTTATAGATTTTGAGTAAGTGCTTCATCATCCACCACTTGAGTATTAGGTTGCAAACCCGAAAGAATCAACTTCCACTTTGACACTTATCCAAAGCCCTATAAATGTTAGTGAGGATCATAGGTGCTAAGGTATAATTATCAAATCTTAACAAATACCTAGTAAACTTGAAGTTTAACAAACAAAAATGATAGCTAATTTATAATAATACGGTGCTAAGGTATAATATTTGACTGACGTTCCAAATTTGACCCCATAGAAGATGGCATGAGTGACCATTATCATACTCGGATGAATAGTATGTCCTAGATTTTGGGGGAAAACCATGGACCGCAGTAGGCATACCGCAATAATAAAAGCTCACTTTTCTTCCCAAGCCTGTTCGAAAGTAAATTCCCCTTTATACATTTCGTAGCCATTAGCGCATCCGAATCAGTAATACAACTTTCAAAGTGGGATATTCAGTCCTTTGAGCCGACTCATCCAATTAACATCGACTGATGAGAATGCTTCTTTGATCTCTTTTGGACCCCACCTTAGGAATTAGAATGTCGTCGTTTGGCTTAGACTTTCTCTTGTTACACATGCCTACACTTTTGTAACTCACCAATACTTTCTCTATGATAGGAGTCAATTCAACGTCTCCAAAATAGAACACCATGCGATCGCTATCCCAAAACTTGATCATTACACCAATTAGATCTGGCCAAGCCTCCATTTCCATTAGAGAGGGGAGATAACCTATGTGCTTTTGAAGCTTTCTTTTGTCAATAGACTACACATCCTTCAATTAAAACACATAAGTATGGTCGTCTTATTGGTCATCATCCAAATAGACTCAAGGTGGGCTACTAATTGGCCCAATACCCAAAGGGCATTGGGTTGGCCTAGGCAAATGATCCTAAAAAAGGTTTTGGTTTCGCTCTATTCTAGGTGTCTAAGAGTGGATTTTGAATGGACCGGGAACCCAGGCGAACAACCAGTGCTAGAAATCATGACAACCATTGGATGCATCACGAACCAATAAATTGCCACTTATTTCGAAAAGAATTAAGTATTTGGAAATTCGGCTGTGAGTTTGCAAAACCATCCTCCCAAATATACAAGATATAATAGAAAATTCCATGAAATGCAAATGATAGTTAATCTTGAATTTAAACAAATAAAACAAATAAGGAAATTACTAATTATTACAACCCGAATGAATAGTTAGTCAAAACCTAATCTAATGGTTAGAACCTAATTTAAATCCACAGCAGAGTCGCCATTTCTGTTAATTTGAAAAAAATGACTTTAATTTCGAAAATATGATTTATTACTCAATTAGTTTAAGTATAAATCAAATTCTCAAAATTAAACAGAGTCGCCACTTAATTTTTTAAGAAAAATTAAGAAAACTAATTAAAATTTTAAAACCTAACAGAAAAGTCTTAAAATTTTCCAAGAGTCGGGTAAGGGTTCAATTTTCATTTTGAGAAGAAATTAATCACTCAAAATGGCCGCTAACTTGTGGTTAACCAATGATTAGAAAAATTGACTATCTTTGAAAATTTGACTAAATTTGAAAAAAAAATTGACTTAATTTGAAAGGAATTGACTAAGTCTTGAAAATTGACTAAGTTTGAAAAATTGATTAAGTTTGAAAGAAATGACTAGTTTGCAAAAAAGCTGACTAAATTTAAAAAGGTTGACTAATTATGAAAAGACATTGGATAAGTTGAAAAAACTGACTAATTTTGAAAAAGAATTGATTAAGTTTGAAAATTGACCTACACTTGAACTATTTTTGCAAGAGTTTCACCAAAATAAATTGTAGAAAAAGTTCTAACACTAAGAAAATCACTAAAAATTAAAAAACATAAAAGGAGACATGTTGGTGAAATAATTAGATTAATAACAACTAAACAAGACAAATAATATTAGAGTTAGTAGGAAAAATAACAAGTATCATTAAAAATTACAACAAATAGGAAATCAAATAAAATTGGGCTTTGGCAGGCCCAATTCATCAAAGTCTATCCTAATTTCTAAGTATTGGACCTGCCAGGCCCATCAAATCTGCCCAGCTGCTGCTTGCCTGCTAAAATGGGCTTTTAGCCCATATCCTGTGTATATACCAAATGTATATCAATGTGTATATCTTGTGTATACCATGTATATACACTGATTTTCAGCTTTCGTGGCCTGCTCAGCTACATTATCCTGTGGGTTGGGTCAACTCAAAGAGGGAAGTTGGGCCTCCATGGCCCAACGAGGTGCAAACGATAGGAGAGGAGCACATTTAGGACTCCAAAACGATTCACATGAAACAAAAATCAAGGAAATACATAACTAATAATTCTAAGCACTTAATGGAAAGTATATTAATAGAGATATGTAGGTGGGTTGCTGTTAGCACCCTTAGCAGAAAACAAATAACACCCCAATTTTGAATTAAAAAGAAAACTAGTATGCAACAATGAAAGGAAGCCATATACATCATAATATACCAACAGTATCCTTTCTATAGTAGCTACATCACGACAAGCTGGGATAAAACAGTTAACAAAGTTATATTTCCCCCTTTCACAGTAACTCAAAATAGGCTTTGATCAAACTTAGTCATGTAGTCAAAGAAGAGACTTTAAAAAAAGAGAATGCCTTAAAATAGAATCAATCATTTTAGTTACAAACCTAAAGATACTCAAATAAGCACACTAGATGACCAATGTGAGTATTTAAACAGTGAATGAGTGTATAATCTTCATAAACGAATATTAAACAACCAACTGAAGCTTAAAAGCCTAGCACAAGATTTTGGAGTTATGCTTTAACACAACCAGTTTGAGCAGAGGCTAAAAGACATATTAAACTCTTATCCAGTGACCCAAACAGGTTATAAACAATGTATAGCAACAAAAACAAAAAGAAATCAGCTACAATCATTTTCTTGATCCCTTTATGATACTGGAAAGAGGTCAAAATATCAGAATAGAAGTCTTCTAATATGCTAGAATGAAACCCATGTATAAACTATAACCAATTAAGCCAGCATAGCACTGTTGACTCAACAACAATTAGTTTTTAACATAAAAATAAAAATAGAGAACAGAAACATATTTTCTGTGAACAAAGATTTTGAATGCAGCATAGTGACATTCATTTGGCTAGGAAACTCGACGTCTCAATTCCATCTAATGGAGAAAAATTCCAAGAAGAGAAAGATACAGACAAACTCGACCAATTTTAGTAGAAAACCTCAATAACATATGACCGAACTGGTTAATAAACTTGGACAGACCAAAATATTTCAGAATGAAATCAAAAAGAATGGAGCCAAGACGAAGAAGAACTTCACAACACATACTCATAGGTTTTAAATCATTTTAACAGAAGTAACTGAGAAGCTCGACATCGACTAAAGAACCACAAAGTAGAACAAAAACATGGAAATAACCGTTAATCCAGACCCCCATACCCAACAGAACTCAATAACTCCAAAAAATATTTTAACAAATCAATAACAACAATATCAAGGTGTTAGCAAGTCAGGTCAGAGCACTTCTAGCCACGATAGAACAATCACAATATAAATCATAATGATTCTTTCATAATCAAACACCTACATTCAAATAGGACGAAGAAAAAAGAAGCTTAAGACTATTACCTTTTGAAGAGCAGCAGAACTTGGGACGACGACGAATCTGAAGAAAACTTCCCACAACCAGAGCTTCGTCTATACCTTCCTCGACCCTTAATGGCTTCTAAATTCAGAAGGAATCCCCAAAGTCTAATGAAAACCTTCGAAATTGGTCCCAACCAAAGAAGTGCTTTCTGAGGGTTTTCTAAAAAAATAAAAATTGTGAGAAATCGATTGAGTTTTCGTAGGGTTTTCCAAGATGCTCAACCACTTCTCAACAAAATGGGGAAGAGGGATATATAGGGGATTACTAGGGTTCCCAAAACAAGGTTAAGATTGGAAAAAATGAATTGAAATTAGGGTTATTTTCATTCAAAATTTCCCCATATTCTATCCCCATTTCAAATCCAAAATCCCAGATTAATTCCACAATCCGTTGGAATGAAGGTGAGGTGGACGGCTTGATAATGAGCAAGGGTGACGAATAGAAGAGATGGTGACATGTATGTACAGAGGAGATGGGGGAACGTTGGAGGAATCTCGAATTTTTGCGTTTCTGGGTTCGTGCTGGTTAGTCGTCGTGATGAAGAAGAGGGTAAGGGTGAGGTATACGCGAGGAAAGAAGAAGAAGGAAAGGAAAAAAAGTAGTGTGGGGTCGTGTAAGTATATATGTATGTACACATTGGCTAAAAATAAAGGGATTTGGGCAGAGTTTGGACTTGTTTTGGGCCAAGATTTGGTCCAAAATTAAATAGGGTCCAAAAAAAGTTGAGAATTTGGGTTCAAGGGTAGGGGTATTCAATTTAAAAATTGGCCAATTCTATTGCAATTTCGGCCAATTCAATATAATCAAATTGAATTCGATTGACAATTTGACTACACGATGAATCAATACAAATTATTTGAATAGCTTTTAATATTATCAGCCTGAAATAATCAAAGTAATTAAAAAATAATAATTCTTAAAATAAAAATGGCATTTATCTGAGAAAATATTTTTTGTATTTTTTGAAAATCAATTATTTCAAATTGTCAAAATTAAAATCTCAATAATTGATTTGTATTATGGACGGTAAAAATTGGGTATCAACACCCACAAACTTAGTACATTCAATGTACTAATGTATACTTTATGCCTACATTATTTCACAATGTAGGGACATGCAACTATCTTCCTTCTCATCCTCGTGAATAGATTTAGTTATGCTTTAGTGACTAATTGGTTGAGTACTTATGCTTTGGGGACGAAACATACCATCATCCAACTTTCATGTTATGTTTGAGACTGGCTTTTCTTTTTATTTGAGGGTGCTAGGGATAAATCTTAGCTCCCGCCTAGTCTATTACTTAGAAGCTTGTTGAAGATGATGTATGACTCTCTTGGCTTCCATACTTCATATATTTGTATGCTATAAGTTTATGTTTATGTCTTAGTTTTCGCTTATATATTTCACTCATTATCCTTGAAGGCTTATGATACGCTAGGAAGGCTAGTTTGGGATTCTCTCGAGGATCTCATTCACCATGTCACACCTATATCCTAGCTTGGTCGTGACATTAATATTGTAGAGGACTATGTAGACTATTTATTTGAGATATTAGCATACTTCATGGAGTTTCCTTGACTATCATCTCAGATAAAGGATCCCAATTCACTGCTCAATTTTGAAAATCATTTTAGAAAGGTCTAGGTTCAAAGTTGAATCTTAGTACCATTTTTCATCTTCAAACACCTAACCAGGTAGAGCATACAATTTATACCTTGGAGGATATATTGAGAGCCTACATCATTGACTTCAATGGTAACTAGAAAGACCACTTACAACTACCATTTAAACATTTAGATGGCTCCTTATAAAGGCTTATGTGAGAGGAGATATAGATTGCTAATTAATTGGTTTAAAGTTGGTAAAACTGAGTTGATTGGATCTAACTTAGATCATCAAACTATGGAGAAGGTGAAAATCATTTAAGAGAAGTCGAAATCTAGACAAAGTTGTCTAAAGTCTTCCATCGATGTTAGGAAGAGAATAGGTTTTAAATCATTTTAACAGAAGTA
>DF361194.1:7319-17395 GCA_000787875.1 Solanum virginianum | reverse complement strand
GAGTAGCTAAGCACCCACAATTTGGGGTTGTGGGAACCATGGGTAGTTGACATTGAGATGACCTAGGTCTCTTGCATTTCTATGATTGGGGTTTTGCATGTATTATCTATTTCTCTTCATTATTAATGTCGTTTGGTTATGGCCAACACCAAACTGCGCCTACTATCACGATCCCAACCAAAGTGGTGACGAATAGGAAAAACATAAAGTAGATGACAGAATTCGATTGATATGTTCTTGTCTAATCAGCCGAGCCTGACCAAGGGGAGGTTGACTGGTACAATAAGTAATGGTTATTTGGCATGTCATGGTTGCCGACCAAGTACCATGGTGAAATTTGACCTTCACCTTCGCAAGATGGCTGGAAGAACCTAAGTTACCGTCCTGCATGCAAAACCACAAATTGTAGTTATGTTACCTAAGGTAATCAAGTCGATGAACCATGGGGAACACAATTCCTAAGTTGTTCCCTAAAATTGAGTGTTTTCTCACGTTATAGTTAGTAGTAGTTTTATTTTGTTTTTGAAATACACCCCCCTCCATTTAGAGATTGTAGTCATAAATACTAGAAATGATTAGTGGTGAAATTTGGTAATCAGGCCCTGTATTCCCTATGGATTCGATCCTAACCTTGGTTAGGTTAATTACTGACAATGATCGCTTTCTTATTGAAGTGTGAACATCAGGTCAGAAATTATGGCGTCGTTGCCAGGGAATACAGGTAGGTTTTGATTTGATTTCACTGTTAGTTAGTTCTAGTGTTTGATTTCTAGAGTCTCTTGTACTTTACTTTTGTTTTTGTTTTTGTTTTTGTTGTGTGATTTTATTTGCAGGGTATACTAGGTTGTATGCCCAACACAAGGAGTGAAATCAATCCCTTAGCTCCACTCAATTTGGAGATTCATTGACTACCAAGAAGAATGACTCAAGTGAATGAAGATATCAAGGTTGAGGAGGATTTGCATGCGAACGAGGATATGGGAAGAGAGGAGAATCCACCACATTGGGGTAACAGGCCACAACTTAGGGATTTCAATGAAAATGCTTATGGATGGAACCAATACTGACTGAACCCTATGGTTATAGATGTTACCGATGATATAGTATTACCCCCTTTACCAGCAGATACTAAGTTCACAGTATCAAGTGGATTGCTCCAAATGCTCAAAAATTGAGGACTATTCACAGGGCTACCTTCAGAGGATCCCCACCATTATCTTCAAAATATGGTGTTTGTTTGAAAGAGTGTTATGGGGACACAAAACCTTTCTCTTGATGTTGTAGGTTTGAGAGTGTTTCTACTATCATTGACTGGCAATGCAGCTGTATGGTTGTCCGAGCTTCCTTCTGGTACTATCACAAGTTGGGCTGAACTTCAGAGAGTATTCCTTGAAAGATATTTCCCAAGATCAAAGAAGTTGAAGCTCAAGGACCAAATTAACAACTTTGAGCAATTGCGGGGTGATTCTATCAGCACAACATAGGAGAGGTTTATTAAATGCTTGAGGATGGTCCTTGATCACAAGATTGTTGATAATGCCTTGGTTGAAATTTTTCTATCGAGCACTTGATGAGAATACTCAAGCTTGCGCTGATACGATTATGGGAGGCATGTTCCTAGACCAACCTTTTGCATTAATAGCCGCAAGAATGGAGCAAGTGGTCAAAAACAAATCGAGCATGAGGACAACGAGAGAGAGGTGTCATGAAACCCTCTTATGCGGTTAAAACTAATAATGAGCAAGCAAAGGTAAATGAAGAGATCATGGAGCAACATGCTCAGCTTCGCACAAGTATGGACTTGGTTTTAAACCAAAATTAGGCAAGTGTCAAGGTAGTCACGCACCAACCTTCGAAGGTCCTTACCTATGATGATCCATTTTTTGATGAGGATGCGTGTTTTGTAAGCAACCAAGCGGTGGGTTTTCGAAACAATCCCCAAGGGTCCAATTCAGATTATTGGAGGTAAAGTTTCAGGAATCAAGGTTGGAACTTCACCCGTGAGGGGATGTACAGAGATAGCCGGGGTGGATACTATGAGAGAGAGAGAGTGCCAGACGCAGAATGGGGGAGAAGAGAGGGCTATATGGATGGTCCTTATGTGCCACCACACAACCGTAATGCCGGGTCAGGTAACTCCAGGATTGAAGAAATATTTGAAAAATTATTGAAGCGAGATGACCATCAAGATGAGACTTTAAAGAGAATGAAAGCGGATATTTCAAGTATTAACCAGAAAATAGAGTCTCATTCGGTGGCTATTAAGCAACTAGAGCAATAATTCGGACAAGTTTCTTCACAATTGAATCAGCGCCAAAAGGGTACCCTACCAAGTAATATGGTTCAAAACCCATAAAATGAAGGGCATTGCATGGCGGTGATGACTAGGAGTGCCAAGAGCACCGTAGATCCTCCTATGCTGATAATTATGGATAAAGTTAATGAGAATGGCCTTGGTAGTGAAGTCTTGGTTGAGGGAGAAGATCCGAAGGTTGTTGGGATGCAACAAGAAGAGACAAGGGAGCATAAGAAATTGAAATCAATTCCCAAACCTCCTCATCCTTTCCCTCAAAGGGTTAAGAGAAAGGAAGAGGAGGGTAAATTTAAGCACTTCCTCTCGATGTTGAAGCAACTCTCCATCAACATTCCCCTTTTAGAAGCTTTGGAGAAAATGCCCGAGTATGCCAAATATATAAAGGATTTGGTCACCAAGAAATGCACTTTAAGCCAAGAGTTCTTGCAAGAACTCCAATAATGTATATGACCAAATGCCTTGCTTAAAAGCAAGAGGACCCCAGTGCATTCACCATTCCTGTACCATTGGTGTTGTCGAGTTTGCAAGAGCATTGTGTGACTTAGGAGCAAGCATCAATCTAATGCCTCTTGCAGTATTCAAAAAGCTTAGCCTTGGTACTCCTACTTTGACAAGAATGAGGTTGCTTATGGCGGATCAAACCTTTAAAAAGCCAAAGGGAATCCTTTTGGATGTACTTGTTAAAGTGGTAAGTTCATCTTCCTGGCAGATTTTGTAATCCTTGCGAAGTTGATTTTGAGGTGCCCATCATTTTGGGGAGACCATTTTTGGCCACTATGAAAGCCCTAGTGGATATAGATTCAGGTCAACTGCAGTTTAGGATCAATGATGCAGAGGTCGTGTTCGATATTCGCTAATCCATAAAACACCCAGATGAGTGCAAGAGTGAGGTGTGGACCCTTGATGATAGTTGATGAAGGACAGTGACAAAGTCGAGCCACGACGTTAAACATGGCGCTTATTGGGAGGCAGCCCAAGTATTTTTTATAATCGTTGGATTATTTTAAGTGTTTTTGATTGTTGAAATTCTAGGTAGAAGGTGTGAGTTTGTTTTTATAATTGAAAGACATTGGTGTAGTTGTAATATTTTGGGAATTGTTGTGTTTTGAGATTTGGTTTGCAGGTGAGAATTGAAGTGCTGAAGATCTGAAAAATGGTATTTGGAGTAGCCTCTATGATCAGGCCTATGAGTCGTAGTCCTCACTGCAACTCGTAGTCATGCATCATAGAGGGAATCAATGAGTATCAGAAGTTGACACATACACTACGAGCCAACCTTACGACTCGTAGGGTCCTCTACGAGTTGTAAGAGGGGTTCGTAGTGCCCAGGTATATTCTAAAATTTTTACAAGTGTTGGGTCTGCTACGAGACCAGGACCTACGAGTCGTAATATAGCCTATGACTCGTAGTCGGGGTCTCGTAGCCCTGATTTGCAAATTTTTAAAATTTGACCCGGTTTTGCTTATATAAGGGGTCAAAATAACATTTGACCCCTATTATTCATCTTAAACCCTACAAAAGCAATGGAAAAACCCCTTCCCTTCACCCACGTCATTTTTTCGATCAAAATCCCGGCAACCTACATGATTTTTCGGCAAAGAATCTGGCGAAGGCACTATTTTTAGGGTTTTGGCGTGATTTTCAATTTTCTTCACTTTGGTTCACTTCGACAATTGATCAATAAGCTCCATGGTTATATTATGCAATTTTTTGTGGTGAGTTTATTCCCTATATAAGTGTATGCTTTATTTAATCATGTTAAATCATGTCACATAGTGATTATTGAACTAAACTTGTAATCTAGGGTTTTTAGACTTTTGAATAGTTGAGTTGTGAACCTACTTATGTTGAAATTCTTGAATGGGTGATGATGAATACGAAATTTATGATTCAATCGTAGGATGTATTGTGTGATTATTGCCCGTGCATGGTCTGAATAGTTGTCGGAGTTGAAATTTAGGAAGATATGGGTGTGATGCTTATGTTTTAACTTATGGGGTTTGAGTGAATTGATATGCATGAGAATTGCATCCCTTGGAATGTTTTATGTTTGTCAGGTAAGAGTTTAGAAAATATATTATTTTTGATATGCTTGACATAGCGTAGAATTGGTTTTAACTCTTAGGGATGCGGGTTATTTTGAATTTATGATGATTAGTATAGAATTGATTATTTGCCATGAATTCTACACTGCTCTTATGTCTCAACTTGGTTTGGAATTTGTGTTTGATTTGTGCTTGTGGTGGGACAATTTTAGGCACCACTGATGCCTTCTGTTTCCTGTACGAGGCACTCCTACAACTTGTAGGTTCCTCTACGAGTTGTAAGTGTCCCTCATAGCAAGCAACAGTCATCTGTGGTTTCTTTATGATACGACTTGTAGTTCTTGCTATGACTAGTAGTGAGAGTCTCATAAGCTTATCTGAGTTCTGAAAATGTTTCTAAAAATGGTTACGAGCCCAAACTATGACTCGTAGGTCACCCTACGAGTCTTAACTGTGTCACGTATTTGGGATCAGAAAGCATTTTTGAAGGCATAAATGGTTCTACGAGGATAGTACCTATGAGTCGTAACTGCACTCGTATCTGGAAACCTGGAGTTGCACCAATGAATTTCTATTTTTGATTTGATTTTGTTTCTTGTTCTTTGTTATGTGTTTTAGTGGATCAAACATCTTGACCTGACATATAGCTTTGTGGTTTGTCTGCAGATAAAATGCCTCCTAATGACAAGCGAGCAATCTAATCCTTTCAAAGGAGATTGGTGGATGAGTCATCTAGAACTGAACAATCCGAGGGCTCTGTGGAGGTTCACAAAGTCAAGGTAGACCCGGAGGCCAATAAACCCCAGACTCAGGCACTTGCAGCGCAAATGCCCATGGAAGTTAGTAGTTCCTCCCAGTCTGAGAGGAGGAATAATAGGGTAATGGGGACAGGTCAAATAGCATCTTGTCACAGATGACCCCTCATGTTCTAGCTCCGAGTAAGAGTCCGTGAGCACCTCCCAAACCTAGTAGGAGGACCCGACCCCTAGATGATCGTAGATAGTATGTTCCTGGAATAAAAGAAATATACAACCAGGGGTTAGAGCCTAAGGGGCAAGGCAAGCCGGTCCGCTAATTTCATGAGGAGTCCCGGTTGAATGCCTCAGGCTTAGACAGAGTACCCAGATTGGATGCTGGGTTGGATGAGCATGGACTGCGGTAGACCACACAGCAGTTGGGCAAATATGCCCCTTACATAGTCCGTAAGTTCTATGCGGCATATCTTGCTACACTCTGACGGGGGCTGCCAAAGAATAAGAAACCAATAGAGGAACCAAGGCTATGGGTGGTGACAGTCTGGGGGAGGAAAGTTGATATCTCGAAGGAAATGATCCGATGAGTGCAGTTTGGGCTCGCTTATAGAGTGTCTCAATCTACCGCAGAGTATGATAGCTGGATTGATAAAATGAGAAGAGTGGTAACTCAGAAAGTTATTAGGGCTAGGACAGAGTTGCTATGATGGATTGCCAGCCAAATCTGCGAGGAGGGTGTCGAGCCAACGTGGGTCACAAACCATGCAGATCCTATAGTTAAGGCACACCTCTCATTCCAGGCCAAGTTTTGGTGGTCCATTATCCATTGGCATATTAGGCCAACCTTGACGAATAATGTGATCACCCTCGAGAGAGCTGTACTATTGGCCAGTATTCTAGCTGGCTATGCTATAGATTGGGCCCAAATTATTTCGAAGCAGATTCATGAGGCGCAGTTAGGACAAACACCTCACTACCATTTCCAGTTTTGATCTATCGACTATGTAGTATAGTAGGTGTTCCTATTGATCCGCACCAGGACACTCATGTAAAGGCCACACACACTATTTATCCCAGCCTGATAAAGGCTAATGAGAATCCAGTGGCCTTACCTCGAGCAGCTCCTCCAGCTATTCCAGAGCCATTTCCGGTAGAGCCTCAAATTCCAGGTCCACCTCCAGCTACTACCGATACTACTTTGGCATTATAGAGCCTACGCCAGTGGTTAAGATTGAGTTTATACCATCCTCCAGTACTCTAGCACCAGCAGCATCTACTCTACAGCATCTACTCTACAGGTTGACCCTCTTTTTTCTGTTATTGCTTTTTAGGCTTTATTATGTAGGGTGGCTGTAGCAGAGGGCAGGTTACGGGAGTTGTCAGCATGGGTCCAGCCATTGATTGATCAGACTATTCGGGACTCCAAGGAGCGAATACGAGCATTTGCCAGAGATTTAGTGGATGAGAGAGTCCGAGCGGTGGATGCCCAAGTCGACGCATTTGAGACTAGAGCCCATAGGAGGCTTGAAGGAGCTAAGACAGCCGACACGAGTGTAGTTACTGAGGAGTTTGCCAAGTTCAAGGCCGACTTAGTACAGATATTGGAAGCCCCTGTTCCAGCCTCAAAGATAGCATTGGTAGATGATGAGGCATTTGATTGGATCACCGACCATCTAGACACCCGTGGGAAGAGGCCCCTTGATCAGAGTGATGACCAAGAGCTGACCCCGAAAAAGCCAAGATAGGAAGAGGAGCCCATACCTGAGGAGGTGGTGTAGGAGTCACTTTTATTGGCGGCTATTCAGAGAGACTGAGCACAAGACACCCCACCTGGAGAGGGTACTTTCGGTACAGCCATAGAGAAGAGGTAGCCCCAGGACCCCGCAGATCAGCCCGAGACTGGAGCTTGAGGCACCATGATGTTTGACCCTTTTTTACCCCAACTCTTACTTTGTCTTATGGATATTTTGTCCTTATATTAGATAATTTTGTTTTTCTATTGGTTTTTTTTATGTTTTTGTTGGATAATGTTCTTATGTTTGGTTTTGGATATTAGTTTTGTTAATTATTACTTTTTAATGTTTATATATCTATGTTATGTTTTTATTTTCTCGTCTTAAGTTTGTGATTTTGCTTCGAGGACAAAGTATCTTAGTTTGGTGGGTGATGAAAGTTATGGATTAAGGTGAAGTCTGAGTAGCCTCAAGTCCATAACTTTCCTTATTTTTTATTCCAAGATTTTCTTGTCGTGCTTCTTTTTTCTTGTGGATGTTTACTTTTCTGTTGAACCGATATGTTTAGGTAGTGGAGATAATGGGTAAATTCATAGTAGTGTTATCTATTCGCATATACATAATTTTTAGATGTATTTGTAATGTTTTGATGAAAAAATTAGGTACCCTCAAAATTTTTGAGGTTATTGATGCATTCATGCATTTTTGAGTATCTGGCAATGTCTGTTCTAATATTGTGAAGGTAAGCTGAGACTGAAAGCATGACCTGTAAGTCTATACTTGATTGTGGATGCAATTACCTTATGTGTTGTGAGCTTATTTTGCTGCATTCATGCATCTGGTATGGATCCAAAACTTGCCTTGTTACTCTAAAGTTGGTTTGGTGATGTGGTGGATATGGAAAGGATCTTAGGTCTTTGTTCTCTGAGTGAAACCACTTTTATCCTAAATAGGGGTTGTGGGAACCATGGGTAGTTGACATTGAGATGACCTAGGTTTCTTGCATTTATATGATTGGGGTTTTGTATGTATTATCTATTTTCCTTCATTCAGATGAGTGAGTGAATCCCTTGTTCCAAACTTTTGAGCTTATCATGTACTCATTCTTCCTTAATACCTTGCTAGCTTAACCTTGTTTGATGAAATGTCTTGATATTAGCTCTGGTCTATTCTTGAAACGTGAACCTTGATTGAGTCCAAAGGCCTAAGTTGAGGGTGGCTGCAGTTGGTGGCCCTGGTTTGATGTATAGATATTATGTATTTCACCTGAGGCTAAAAGCCTAAGTTGAGGGTGACCCTTATTGTGATAAAGTAATTATAATAAGGTGGTTAGTTGAGAAATCAAGAAAGAGATGAAAAAACACGGATTGAGTGAAGAAAAAGAAAAAAAAGTGCCTTGAGTTGAAAAAAATAGCAAAAATGAGTCTAAAATCAAGGTACAGTTGAAAAAAGAGAAAGAAAGCACTCGAAAAAAGTTCATAACAGGAGAATCAGGGTGGAGTGATTAAAAATGGGTTGGATTATGAAAGCAAAAAGTGTTGGTAAACATGGTTCAAGGATAGCTTTTAGTCACTACTTGCCCAAAATACCATACCAAAGCACCCTGAGCCTATGTTACAAGCCTGTAAGTCCTAAAGTGATCCAACTCCACTCTATCACCAAACCAGAAGATGAGTATAGAGACAGGCCTATGGTGTTAGTCAGTATGCATTAAATTTCAATTGTGAGAATGAGAATGCTTCCTCAGGAGTCCTTGAATTCTAAATGCTTTTGAGTGAGTGTGAGCGACTTCTTTCCAGTGAGGGCATTTGCACTACTTGAGAAGTATATGACTATACCAGTGATTGTGGACAGTTGATGCTCCTTAGTTTGTCATAGTTGGATTGTCAGGTCTCTCATGATGTTCTTGTTTGCTCAATAACTTTGCAACTCTGTTTTGAAAATAGTAATTAGGTATCTGAATCAAACGAGATGTTGTATATGTCATTAATATAGCTGCTATGTATTTCTCTTTGTCTGCATAGATTGAGTCTTGCTTGAGGACAAGCAACAGTTCTAAGTTAAGGGTATTGATGTACTGTCAAAATACAACACATTTGGTGCCTGAAACAAGAGATTTTGTGAGTTCTTAAAACGACTTTTTAGTGTTTTGATGTGTTTTTGTGCTAATCTTGCAGAAAAGTTAGGTTGGCATGATTTTGGAGAAAAATTGCAGAGTTTGCTGAAGCATAGGCCTTACGAGCTCACTTACGAGTCCTAGCTCACCCTACAAGTCGTAAAATGGTGTTGCAGCAAGAATCAGAGATCAAAATTCAGAAATCTGCTAAGTGGAGGTCACCCCTATGAGTCCATCATACGAGTCGTAAGTCACACTACGACTCGTATAGGTGGACTCGTTGCAAGAATCACAGAGCCAAGATGTTGGACCAAAAACTGAAGACCAAAACTATGAGACCAACATACGAGTCGTAGCTCAAGCAACGACTCGTACCTATGGGTCATACCAGTTTAGTCCATGATGCCAAGAACCTGATACAAGACCCCAACTACAACTCGTAGGTCATCCTACGAGTTGTACTTGCGTAACTTATCAGCTGCCAGCTATCTTTTCTATGTAAATTCTAGGGTTATTTTGTAAATACTATATATAGTTTAAGTTAGGTTTTTAGTAAGGAGTTCGACCAATAGACTATTGAGAAATACATTTTGAAGCTTTTCTTAGTTTTTTAGATTAGTTTATTGTTCTCTCTTGGAAAATCCATTTTGGGGATTGCAAATCTTACCTTGTACTTATTGTTGATCAATCAAGCTTGTGGGTTTGCAATTTGTGGTGCATATTTTCTTCATTGGTATTGGTAAAGCTCTCAACTATGTCTATTATTTGCATTCTTGTGTGTTTTGCCTTAGCCATGAGTAGCTAAGCACCCACAACTTGGGGTTGTGGGAACCATGGGTAGTTGACATTGAGATGACCTAGGTTTCTTGCATTTATATGATTGGGGTTTTGTATGTATTATCTATTTTCCTTCATTATTAATGTCGCTTGGTGGTGGCCAACACCAAAAACCACTTACTATCACGATCCCGACCAAGGTAGTGAAGAATAGAAAAAGGGAAGTAGATGACAGAATTCGATTGATGTATTCTCATCTAATCAACCGAGCCTGATCAAGGGGAGGTTAACTGGGACAATAGGTAATGGTTAGTTGGCACGCCATGGTTAATAAGGTG
>DF361195.1:44074-65951 GCA_000787875.1 Solanum virginianum | reverse complement strand
CTAAGTGTTTATGCATATTTTGGAGCTTAAGTAGCATGAAACCCTTGTAATTCATTATGAACACTCATAATTACCAACTTTGAACCACTTGGGAATATAAGTACTAAATTTGGTTTCTAGAATGAGAAAAATGATTGTAACTACTATTTTGTTCCCCAAATATGCATACTTTGGCACAAATAAAGTTTGCTTTCCAATTATGAATAAATAACAAAGTTTGAATTTACGAAAATAAAATGTTACTAATTAAAACTTAAAAAATGATATTTTTATGCGCATGACCTTCTCTACTCCGTTTTTGCCTCTATGAATCCGTTCATCGGTTCTGGGCTGGTTATGTTCGTGCGCAATAAGCTATACTAAGTATATTTCTGAAGGTGGCTGGATATGGTGGGGTCGGCTCGGCCCAAGGGTCGGCTCCACTTAGTTGGTGACATGGTGATTTACTATATGATTTATGAGTGCAGTGGTCTTCCCTGGCTCACGTGAGTGCAGTGGTCTTCCCTGGCTCACTTATTCCACATTCGTGGTCTGTGTTGGAGATTTTGGGATTAAATTATCTGGTGTGATGCTATGGTATTGCGCGAGATTGGAGGACGCCATCTTTCCAGTTTGTTAAGCTTTTGCAAACTATTTTGATAAATACACAAACATTCATCCGACATTTTGGAAATGAGTTAAAACTCCCGTTTGATGTTTGCACAAAAACTAAATCCTATGCCCATGTTCAGTTTGCTATTCTGATATATATATGTGCTTCCTGCTTTACATATTTGGTACGTCCTTCGTACTGATTCCTCAGCTGGTTCACTGACTATGTTAACAGTTTAGCTGTTCCATCCAGTACTTTAGTACCTCTGTAAGCTTTACATTTTGCAGTGCTTCCTTGGTCCTGACCCCCTTTTCTTCGGGGGCTGTATATAAATCTATGTTTGCTGGTTCATATGTGCAGGTTCGCTGGCCTTTGCTATTTCAGGTGGTTAATGTCATTTTAAAGTGCTCCGTTGCTCCTCTGCCGCATTTTTTTATACTTACTAGTTACTCTTATTAGAATCTGATTTGGTTATGTGATCTGGGCGCCCTAAACGGGTGTCAGTCACGGCCCATAGGTTGGGTCGTGACAACTGATGTATGAGCTAAGGATGTGCATCGGTTGGTTCGATTCGATTTTATATATTATCAATTCGGTTTATCAATTTTTGATTTTTAAATATGCTAAACCAATAATGTATAGGTTTTTAATTTATCGATTTTAAGTCTTTAACGGTTCGATTTACCTGATAAGAATGATAATGAGAATTTGCATTAAAAAAATTGATAGACTACGAAGACTATGTTTATAAACTTGCTAAAGCTATAATTAGTTAATTACAAATTAAAATACTAAAGTTGATAACTAATCACTTAACTACTGTAAATATTAAAATCGGTAAAGTATTGCTATATTGGCCTATTACTATTAAATTACTAATATTTAATATTTACAAAGGGATAAATAATAAATTATTATAATCTTATTGGGTTATTGATTTACCCAATAACCCAATATTAAAAACTGATATCTAATCGATATCCCAATAATATTTTTATTTAAAACCATTCAAAACCTGATAACCTAATAACTCAATAATAATAAACCAATAATGTTTTTATCGGTTTGGTTAATTGGTCGGTTCAATTTTTGCACAACCCTAGTATGGCCAGCCGTATGGCCTCAAAGGTGAGAAAAATTCTAAGTGTTACTTCACTCTTAGAGTGGAAGATTGTATTTTGGCTAAGGTTGGTACCACGACCCTTCACAAGGACTATGTGAAGGCACACGAGCCGTATGGCCAACCGAGTGGCACACTTTTGGCTCAAAAATATATTAAGTATGGGAACCTTTGTGTAAAGTTGAATTTTGGCTAAGTGAGGGGGTACAGGTACTCCACACGAACCGTGGAGTGCTACACAAGCCGTATACCCTTCAGTTGGGTGGCTAGGGACAATTTTTCCATCCATTTTATTAATGGTATTTTTGTAATTTTAGTTTATTCTAATGACTTTTTGGGCTTCATATACTATCTTAAGACTTTCTAATGACCTAAAACTCTATTCAAATTATTCAAATTCATTCTCTCGTTCTAAACTCACTCAAAAACTCTTCTCAAGAACACTTGTGGAAATTCAAGCTTGGGGTTCAAGGCTAACACAATTCTTCTTCAAATTTCTCTTGGGATTTCTTTATTGGGTCTAGGTATATAGGTTTGATCTTTGGTTCCTTTCAACCAAAGAGACCCAAAATTTTTCTAGCACTTTTCATGAATTTTACTCACTTTAATGTTTCGTTTTCAATTGTTTTGCATATTAAATTCAACTAATGTATGGGTTGTTCTTATTTGATGATTTTAAGTTGATTTAAACTATAGTATGACGAATTACATTAGATTTATGAAGATATGAAAATGCATGTCCCTTTTCAAGGCTTGTTTATGCATTGGTGATTATATTATGATTTTAAATGTGGATTTAATTATGTTTTCATTTGAACTTCATATTATATTGTTGATTTTAGATTGAATCTTAACTACCCATGCTTTCTTCACACCATTCATGACATTTGCATTCATGACATTAGATTCGTCGTTTGATTCTGTATATTTGTATTAGAGGTCTGTGGACATGGTTCACACCATTCATGACATTTGCATTCATGACATTAGATTATTATGGAAATTATGAAGTGGGTTAAGCCCAATGATGTTCTATGATATGATTTTAATAAGATATTGGTTATGACAAGAATGTGGTGGCATATATGTCTATGATTATGGCTCTTTGAGCATTTTGGGTGCTTGCACCATCTTGTACTTAGCACCGATGAATTGGGGACGTTAGGGCTATCCCCAAGGGCCCTCTCCCTTTCTTTGAACTATGTGTCTAGCATAGGGTTTTTCGGAATGGGGTTGCTCGTAAGGAGAAAAAATGATATGATATGATATATGTGAAAATTCTATCCAAGATGGAGTTGCCCATAAGGAAGGTTACTTCATACGAAATGGGGTTGCCCGTAAGGTAAAGTATGGTTTACCTTTGGCAAGTAGACCACCTCTTTACCGATAAGGAGATTTCATCGAGATTCTAAGTAATAGCTCGCTTGATCTTACTTATGTCGATTGACGTCACATTATATATATATGTACATGAGCATCATTTAGATTTCATCGAGATTCTAAGTAATAGCTGCTTGGTCTTACTCTTTTTCGGTTGAGGTCACATCCCCACTATATATATGAGCATCATTTGCACTTCATGTTTCATGAATTTCATGGCATGTCGTTATTTTAAATTTCTTTCTATTTATCTCTTTCTATATTATATGCCCTTGTCATGTAACATTGAAGTGCAAGTTTGCTAAGTTACATGCATTGCATCTTGCCTACTTAGTACATTCAAACATACTAACGTATACTCTTGCCTACGTGCTTTCACCATTTAGGGATCGAGAACTTTGATCATCCACCGTACAATTCTTAGCTTGGATCTCATGTTTGCTTGTAGTGCTGAGTTCTATCTTTCGAGGACGATCCACCATCCTTCTACCTATGTTGTCTTTTATCTCTTATATTTACTTTGAGGGTGAGCTTGGGATATGTCTTGGTCCCTACCTATCTTATGTTAAAGGCATTGTTGGACATCTTGTAAAACTCCTTTACGCTATATGCTAAGTGTTATAGTTGGAAATTATGTTACGATTTGGTTATCTATCAAATTATGTTATGAGTTCTATGACTTGATTCATGATATGATGTGAAAGATCCTAAGTCCCGAATTGCCCCCATAATGTGAGTCCTACTTTCTCATCTCTTAGAACTATGTGTTTACTATTGAATGCGCTTTCGAATCAATGATGTGAATTTGGATACTTTGAGGCTTGTTTGGGGACCTTCGGGTTCCCATTTGCCATGTCACTTCTAGACCTTTGGTCTGGGTCATGACAGAGATGGTATCAGAGCACTAGGTTTATAAATGATCCTCGGAGTCTAACATGCCACGTCAAGTAGAGTCTTATTCATGGGTATGAAGCACACCATATCTATAGGTTGGAGGCTACAAGGCATTTTAGGAAATATTTCACTTTTTCATGATTCTTGTCGTGCCATAGAATGTGTCTTGAGATTTCTTGTCTCCATCCCTCCCTACCAGATAGGGAGAGTTACTTTGGGCTCGTAATGCAATCCAGGCAGGGAAGATGTTGTAGCTGATTTTATAGATGAGGTCAAAAAAGAGTTTGTGAAGGATATGCATTGTTTGAAAAGCTTGCCTTCGGTTATTCGAAGTTTTTCTTAGGTTGGATAGTTACTGTAGAAGTTTTGTTGAAGGTTTCTCATCTATTGCAGCTCTATTGATCAAGTTGAATTAAAATAAGACCAAACTTATATGGTCGGATGAGTGTGAGATGATTTTTCAAACTTTGAAAGGTTGGCTTACATCAGCTTCTGTTTTGACTTTATCGGATGGCTTAGATAGGTTGGTGGAGTATTGTGATACTTGGTTTGGGTTGGGTTTTGTACTTATGCAACATGTTAAGGTGATAGCTTATACATCAAGGCAATTGGAGGTACATAAGCATAATTACCTGACTCATGACCTTGAGCTAGCGGTGGTAGTGTTTGACTTGAAGATTTAAAGACACTATTTGTATAGGATGCATGTTGATGTTTTCATCGATCACAAGAGCATGCAATATGTGTTCACACAAAGGGATCTTAACTTAAGGCAAATGAGATGGTTGGAACTCCTAAAAGACTATGACATGAGTGTTCAATATCATCCCAGCAAGGTGAATATGGTAGCCAATGCTCCTAGTAGGCTTTCTATGGAAAGTGTGGCTTATGTTAAGGAGGAGAAGAAGGGGTTGGCAAGGAATGTTCACCATTTGGCTAGGTTTAGTGTTAGGTTGGCCGACTCCAATTATGGGGGTATACATGTTCAAAATAGGGCCGAATCCTCGGTGGTTGTGAAGGTGAAAGCTAAGAAAGATCTAGATCCATCCTTAGTTGAATTGAGAAAATTGGTTGCTGAAAAGAATATAGAGGGAGATGGTGTACTCTGGTATCAAGATCGGCTATGTGTTCCGGATGTGGATGATCTTAAAAAGGTGATTATGAGTGAGGCCCATAACTCTCGTTATTCTATTCACACGGGATCTTCTAAGATGTATCGAGATTTGAAAGAGGTGTATTGGTGGCATGATATAAAGAAGGACATAGACAAGTTTGTATCCGAAAGCTCAAATTGTCAACAAGTTAAAGTAGAGCACCAGATGCCTAGTGGGTTGGCTCAAGATATTAAGATTCCTACTTGGAAGTGGGAGAATATGAATATGGGTTTTATAGTTGGGTTGCCTCAAACTCGAGAGCAATTTGACTTCATTTGGGTTACCATCAGCTGAATGACTAAGTCAGCTCACTTCCTACCTGTTAAGACTACTTTTGGTACTGAAGATTATACAAAGTTTGCATGGTGTGCCTACGTCTATCATATCAGATTGGGTACCTAATTTACTTCTCACTTTTGGAGGTCGTTTTAAAAGGGACTTGGTACTAAGGTCAAGTTGAGCACCACCTTTTATTCTCAATCGGTGGACAAGCCGAGAAGATAATTCAAACCTTGGAGGATATGTTGAGGGCTTGTATCTTGGAGTTCAAGGGTAATTGGGATGACCATCTTCCACTCATTGAGTTTGCCTATGATAATAGCTTCTATGCTAGCATTGGTATGACACTATTTGAGGCTTTGTATGGTAGAAGATATAGGTTTACGGTGGGGTGGTTGAGTTGGGAAAGATGGTTTTGATTGGCTTGAACTTGGTAATGGAGGCTATGGAAAAAGTGAAATTGATTAGGGAGAGATTGAAGACGACCTAAAGTTGCCCAAAGTCCTATTCGAATATTAGAAAGAAGGACCTTGAATTCCACATTGGAGATCGGGTGTTTGTGAAAGTCTCACCTATGAAAGGAGTGATGCGTTTTGGCAAACAAGGCAAGCAAAGTCCCCAATATGTAGGCCCTTTTGAGGTTATTGAGTGGATCAGAAATATGGCTTATAGTTTGAAGTTGCCCTCGGATTTGAGTTCTATCCACCCTGTCTTCCATGTGTCTATGTTAAGAAAGATGGATGGCGATTCTAGCACTATTGTGCCTTTCGAAGGTATTGGGGTCGAGGAGAACTTGTCTTTTGAGGAGGATTTGGTGGAGGTTTTGGATAGGCAAGTGAAATGGCTTCGTAACAATGATATAGCTTCGGTAAAGGTGTTTTGGAGGAACCAATATGTGGAGAGTGCTACATGGGAGGTAGATTTGGACATGATGAAATGATATCGCGATTTTTTCAATCTACTCAAGCCTAAGGTATTAGGTTCTTCATTTTCTAAGTGGTCCTAATCCTTCCATTCTTGAGCCTCATGGCATGACATGCTTACATGTGCATTAAAATGATTTTTTATGATGCTTTGAATGATTGTATTATGTTTCGACATGAGTTTTGATGACTTTATAATTTTCAAATGATGAACTATGCATTGTATCTTGTGTTTGCAAGTTTCATGTGCTAAGTCAAGCCTTTCAAGCCTTGTTCTTATACATTCGAGGACAAATGTTCCTAAGGGAGAGATGATGTAATGACCCAAATATTGTACGACTTCATCGGAACTTGAGAATTTTGGTTTTTGGACAAAATTTGGACCAAGTGTCGTCTCAAGGGAGACCACATGCCTAGTGTGAGGTCAAACGAGCCGTGTGACCTCTAGTAGCACAACACTTCGCCTTAATTTTGAGTGTGTGGCCTTGGTAGGAAATTTCAAGCTAAGGCAAGCCACACTTGGATCCCACACGGGATGTGTAAGACCTCAAGGACCATGTGGATGGCCTTAAGCTTCAAATAACAATTTTTGGCCTAAGTATTCGGGTATGGACAGTCACACGAGCCATGTGACTTGACACTGGCTGTATAGCCTCCAATGTGGGAAAACTTCTAAGTGTTGCTTCACTCTTGTTGTGGAAGATTGTATTTTGTCTAAGATTGGTGCCATAGCCCTTCACACAGACTGTGTGAAGGCACACGGGCCGTATGACCAATTGTATGGCTCACTTTTGACTAAAAAATATTCTAAGCTAGGGAAACTTTGTGTAAAGTTGAATTTTGGCTAAGTGAGGGAGGGGGAGGGAGGGGAACTCCACATAGACTGTGAAGTGCCATGCGGGCCGTATACCCTTCAGTGGGGTGGCTACGGATAAGTTTTCTATCTGTTTCATTAATAGCATTTTCATAAATTTAATTTATTCTAATGACTTTTTGGTACTTCCTATGCTATCTTAAGACTTTCTAATGACCTAAAACCCTATTCAAATTATTCAAATTCATTCTCTCATTCTAAACTCACTCAAAAACTCCTCTCAAGAACACTTGTGGAAATTCAAGCTTAGGGTTCAAGGCTAACACAATTCTTCTTTGAATTTCTCTTGGGATGTCTTCATTGGTTCTAGTTATGTGTGGCCTCCAATGGCACAACACTTGGCCTTAATTTTGAGTGTGTATCCTTGGTCGAAAATTTTGAGCTAAGGCACGCCACACTTCGACCCCACACGGGACGTGTGAGACCTCACGGACAATGTGGATGGCCTTAAGCTTCCAATAACAATTTTTGGCCTAAGTATTGGGGTATAGCCAATCACACGAGCCGTGTGACTTGACACTGGCCGTATAGCCTCCAACATAGGAAAAATTCTAAGTGTTTCTTCACTCTTGTCGTGGAATATTGTATTTTGGCTAAGCTTGGTGCCATGACCCTTCACACGGACTATGTGAAGGAACATCAGTCGTATGGCCAATTGAGTGACTCATTTTTTACTCAAAAATATTATAAGTGTGGGGACCTTTGTGTAAAGTTGAATTTTGGCTAAGTGGGCGGGAAGGGGGGGAGGGAGGGGGAGGGGAACTCCACACGGACCATGGAGTGCCACGCGGGCTGTATAACCTTCAGTGGGGTGGCTACTAATAATTTTTCTATCTGTTTCATTAATGGCGTTTTCATAAATTTAATATATTCTAATGACTTTTTAGGAATTGCTATCTTAAGACTTTCTAATGACCTTTCTCTATTCAAATTATTATTCTCTCATTCTAAACTCACTCAAAAACTCCTCTCAAGAGCACTTGTGGAAATTCACGCTTGGGGTTCAAGGCTATGACAATTCTTCTTCAAATTTCTCTTGGGATTTCTTCCTTGGGTCTAGGTATATGCGTTTGATCTTTGGTTCCTTTCAACCAAAGAGACTCAAAACTTTTCTAGCACTTTTCATGATTTTTACTCACTTTAAAGTTGGATTTTCAATTGTTTTGCATATATTAATTCAACTAATGTATGGGTTGTACTTATTTGATGATTTTAGTTGATTTAAACTATAATATGATGTATTACATTAGATTTATGAATGTAACACCCTGGGAAATTTTCTAAATACCCCTAGAATGAAATCATGTGCATAACCCATCTTCATAAGTTCCAACAGAAAATCTGAGACCGAATTTGCGATCAACGCAAAAAATTAAGTAGGAAAATGGTTTAATCCCGATTTTAGAGTAACCGAGTCAGAAAATAATTTTCATAAAAATTTTTTGAATAGTGAGAGTCCGCGCCCAGGGCGCGATGCGTCTGGGACATGAAACCATACTTGAGTTTTTTTTTTCATTTTTTGATGGGAAACTGGAAATTGTGAAGTTAAGCAAAATACACATGTCCGCGTCCCCGGCGCGACACGGACATGGTGTACAAGGTGGAATTTTCTTCTTTTTATTTTAAGAAAAGGTAATCCCAACTTTTCCCATCCTCCTTAAGCCTTAATCAGTCTGTTTTTTCCTAAATTAAATCCCTAGAATGTACTAATTCACACTCGTATCTTCAAAAAACTTCCAAGGAACTCAAAACGTAGAATTAAGAAACAAGCTATGGCTTTCAAGAATTCTCCATAATCCTTCCAAGAACTAATCCCTCAGGAATGTAAGGCTACCTAAAATCTTATTTTCATGTCTAATCTATATTTATTATCAAGAATTCTAGTCAAAAGTCAAGGTAATTTCATTCCAATGATCTTATGAAGAAATTCTAGAACCGTATCATTAAATTCTTATTATTCCATTATTATTATGCTAAGAAGTTTATTGTTGAGTAGATTTCTTTAGATTTCTGAAGCATTATTGTATTTATAAGAACCCTAGATGAGTTTTGATAACCATTCTATTATCATGCTTTAATTGCACTGAAAATTCATCCAGTTTAAAGTATGAGTCAGTTTCAAGAAGTACCTCAGCATGAATTTACTATAGCATCATTTGACCATTGCATATTAGTTTAGAAAGATCAATCCAGTTAGTTAAGATATTTTGTATTACTATTCATCATGTAATAGATTTTAGAGTTTGAGGATATTTATAGTTGCAAATGCATAATTTTATCAGTAAAGAGCATGTTTATTTTCTTTCTTTAAAGAAGGCATTATCAGTTATGAGAAAACATTATCAGTTTTGAGAAAGAAAAGTCAAGAAAGAAAATATCTTGAGCCAATGCTCCATGTGAAAGAATTCCAGTTAATGAGCATAGTGCATGTTTTGGAACTAGTATTCAACACCAATATGAGTGAGAGTAATCATAAGTTGAACTCATAAACTACGTAGCCAACGTAGGATAGGATTATACCAGAAGACAATTCCTCACTTGCCACTGAGATGACCCAATTTTGGGATGGATCTACTCCCCTAGTTTTTGTCCCTTACCCAATAAAGTATGGGACAACTCTGGCAGTATGGGCAAGACATCTCATAATGGTGATTATCGGTTAGAGAAACTCCCCAAGCTAAAGCAAGTTAGTTTTACACTTATACTTTCAGTATATATTATATTTCAGCATGCATTGCATTTATTATTTATGCCTTTTTATTATTGAGATACGTTGTATTTACCTTAAAACTATTGCCTACCCTGAGTTTCTCTTTTGGCCATTTTACATATTGCACATTCCACGTACTGACTCCTTTGGCACTGCATCATTTTATGATGCAGATTCAAGTATCCACATGACAACAAATATTCAGTACATCAGCTTTCTAGAAATGGGTAAGACCTATTTCCTCTTGGAGGACTCTAGTCAGTTTAAGTTATGTATTTTTATTTTACAGTCAAGTAACCGTGGGTCTTTTTATGGCAGCTATCTCAGTATAGTAGAGACTTCATGGATAGAGTTAGTGAGTCAGTCCTGTCTTTCCATTCAGACATTTTAAGCATTATTACTAATTGTATGAAAAGATATTTTCAAACTATGTATAAAGCTTGATATGAGATTCTCTAAGTTTATACTACATATTTCAAAAGGTTTATCTTGTAAAGTATCTGCATAGATGTTAAAGTTTCCAGTTGAGTAAGTCAGTTAGGCCAAGGGTTCGCTTGGGGACCAGGGATGGTTCTCAAGTGTCAGTCACATCTAGGGTGTAGACTCGGGGCATGACAAAATTGGTATCAAAGCACAGAGTTCAAGTGTCCTAGGGTGTCTATGAAGCATGCCTGTAGGATCTTATTTATGGGTGTGAGGGTCCCACTTCTATAAATGAGATACTATTGACATCTAAAAAAAGTTTTCCTTTTTTCATACTCTAGATCGTGTAATAGAGTTACTTTCTAAGAAACTTGTCCATGTTCATGCGGTTACCAGATTCGTTCGACTATCTCTCATAATTAAGGTGGTTGGAATAGAAAATTCTAGATCCTTATTGTTGAGTTACCTTCAGATAAAGTATTCAGAAAGCAAAGAGTCTGCACCAGGCTTAAGAGGAGCCAACCAGTGTGCTTAAGTCTATCAATCTAAAATGATTCACTCCTATTCATATGAATCATGCCTTTGAGCTAGAGAAAGATATGATGTATTGCCAGACTCTATTGCCTAAATTATTCTTCAGATGTTATTCTTGAGAGAAAATTTAAGTTATGCCTCTAATACTTAGCAGTATCCCCTCCCCTTGAGAGAAAGTGATTAAAGGCACTTGTAAACCATATATGGTAGAATGATCCTAGAGCCAGAAGGATGTAAGAATCATGAAGAGTGGGATTAGTGACCACTTGAAATTGGTAGCTAAGAGTCATATAGTGATAAGTCAAGTCCCTTCTAGATTTTGGTTAAAGAGTAGTAAATATCGTCTAGCTTCTATGATAAGGTAGAAGAAGAGTTGTTAGTTAGTATGAGATGGTGCACACTCGAATGTGAAAGAGGTTGATACTGACATAGCATTGTGTTAGAAATGATAAGTATATGTGTTGAATACAAGAACAAAGTGCATAAGGTGGTAGATTTAAACTAGACTTATGATTTTGTAAGAAGAGTCATATGAGATTTATGGAGTTAAGAGCTTAGCTATGTAAAGAGGTATAATGGATGAGTAAATATGATTGAACTTATGAAAGAGAGTGTGATGAGTGGCTATACTTAGATAGACCATGAGCTAAAGATTTATGTCTTATTAAGAGATTTAATGATTTAATATTTCTTGACTTTGTCGAATAGTTTAGAGTTAGTATAGTATGTAAGAAGTATGGATATATATGTTTAGTACTAAACCTGAAGTTTTGAACTTTAAGCGAGCATCATGAAAAAAAAGGGATAGCGAGAGAAGAGTGACCCTATTAGTTGGAGATTGGGCTAGTAGGCTTGACATAGCATAAGCGGGAGATTAAGCTACAGACTTGAAATGAGTATGATGTTACGAGTACAATATATGTGATCCTTAGATGAAAATAGTGAATTAGGGCTAAGTCATTAGATAAGAAGAAGGGCCTAAGATGTATATCCATGGTAGTCTATAAGTGTGGGATGTGTTGATTAAGTATTTGCTATGAGATTTTAGTAGGCCTAGGTTTCTAAAATTTCACCTAGTAGTTATGAGTTGGTATGATATGACAGGAGTGAGTAATGCCCATGTTAATACTAGACCCTAAGTTTAAATTTGAAGAGTAGTGTGAAAAGAGAGATAACATTGTGACAGTGATGGTCATAATTGGAGAACTGCTCTATGAGTCTCCCCACATTGTATGCTCGAGATCAAAATGTTGACTTTCAAGGAATGTTATGTATCAGTGTGGTGTAGGTGCCCTTTGGTAGGAATAATGGGTTGAGGATAACTCACGAGACAACAAGAGGCTTAAGATGTGTAGCCATGATAGTGTAAAATTGTGTGAAGCTCTAAGTTATGACTGTTATAAGGATCTAGATAGTATAATTGAATTGTCAATATGGAGTAGGTGAATGTAGACCATCTCTACTACCCTTAAGAGTTGGGCCAAAGGGGGATAACCATAGATAATGTGGAATCTCCCATTATAGTCCAAGTTTTCTTTAGTCAATTGTATGTGAACATAGAAGATGAGTGTTAGCAGACTAAAAAGTAAGATGTTAGACCATAAGTCATAGAAAGCGGCTATTATGCCAATAAGGGTAGCTAGAAATGGAAGATGCCTATAAAGATATATAGAAGAAAGTTAGAAGTTGGTATCCCGGAAGAAGGTTTTAGCAGCAATTTCATATCTTTGAGTAGTAGATAACAAGAGGATATAAGCATTCTATACATAGTGCTGCTCCAATCGTGTGGAGGGTTGCATTTATAGCTTAGTAAAGAGAATTAATTCACAAATTTAGAGAGGTTACCTTTGAGCTAAGGGGGAGATGTTTAGGTAATAAATCAAAGTAAATCTTGAGCTTTTTATAGTGATAAGTTGATCAGAACGAGGTGTCAATGCTTTTCTAACTCATATTCCATATACTCTATTGTGAAGATACTCTATTCCTATCTTATACAAGGGTACCATGTCTTTGGTTCGGACCCATGCACTTTATGTTGATCCATGTTTATGCTCAGCTCTTAAAGTGAGAAGTGATATTTCAATTCAACAATTTTAATCCTATCTCATGAACTAATATTTTCTAGCCTTATGCTACATAAGATAAGACTTGAGCTCTACAGTATACACAGTTCCATAGACATGTGATAAGCCCTAAAACACTAGTAGCATCATATTATGTCATGAATATTCTCAAGTCGAATTTCCTGAATGAATTGTGCTTATGATATATTACTCTAAGCCCTTCTAATAATTCTTTCTCTTAGTGTTGATAGTGATGTTGATGATAGTAGATGAGTTATGACAGATGGAAGAGAATGGGTGTCAATTATGGTGATGATTATAGTATGTTGATTCCATTTAAGATTATAGATAGAAAAGAGAGAGAGAGAGAGAGAGACCTGATTGTATGTAACAAATAGGTAAGGGTTTATTAGTGTGCCTCATAATAGGAGTTAATAAAAATTGGGGATGTGGAGGTACTAAAGTAAGTGTGAAAGTTCTTAAATGAGGTTGCCCTGTAAGAAGCTATAAAGTGATTAGAATGATAAGCTTGAATGTGTGATCGTCGTTAAGTGAGTGATAGTCGTAGGCTATTGATGACTTTTACAATAGATTCCAAATAGATATATAGGAGTGGTATTCTCTACAAGAAAGTCTCCATAAAAGTACAGAACATAGTCCTTATGGATTAGATTGGTATAAGTACGATCATCTTACGGGTAGCACTTTGCTACTTTGAGTTAGGGTTGGACATAATAAGAGTATGCACTAGAATTAGGTGATGATAAGAGTTACAAGCTTCAGTTAATGAAGTGTAGAACTCAAAAAGGAGAGCATAGTCGGGGAGAATGGCTGCGTTAAAGGTTAGATCTTTTAGTACATAATAGTTCTATCCTTACATCAGGCCAATAGACTTCTTTTAGAGTTTTTAAAAATTTTGAGGGAAGTGTTCGAGATGGTAACCTTTGTCTCAATATAGATGTGATGTCCAGTAGCTGTCGAGTTCCTACGTTAAGTTGATGCTCTACCTTGAGTTGACTAGTTGAGTATCTAATTATTGGGGTTATGGTATTCTATCTGTCCCTTTTATGATGATCTTGGAGGAAAACTCTCACCTCTATCCTTGAGATTAATAATAGTTTCAGTTGAGTAATGTTGCTTGTCTAAATTTTTTGAGTACAATTCATGCCTTCAGTTCATAGTATCCTCATTATTCGAGGATGAATGATCCCAAAGGGGAGATATTGTAACACCCTGTGAAATTTTTGAAATATTCCTAGAATGAAATTGTGCACATAACGCATCTTCCCAAGCTCCAACAGAAAATTCGAGATCGAATTTGTGATCAACACGAAAAATTGAGTGGAAAATAGTTTAAACATAATTTTAGAGCAACAAAGTCGAAAAATAAGTTTTACAAAAATTTTCCAGACAGTGAGGGTCAGTGCCCATGGTGTGACGCGCCTGAGTTGCGGAGCCACACTTGAGTTTTTTTTAAATTTTTCGACGAGGAACTAGAAATCTTGAAATTAAGCAAAATACACATGTCTGCACCCCGGTGCGACGCAAACATGTTGTATAGGGTGGAAGTTTCTTCTTTTTTTTTTAAGAAAGGGTAAGTCCAAATTTTTCCACCCTCTTTAAGCCTTAATTAGTAGGTTTTCACCCAAGTTAAATCCCTAGAACGTAGTAATTCACACTCGTATCTTCAAAAACCATCCAAAGAACTCAAAACGTAGAATCAAGAAACAATCTAGGGCTTTCGAGAATTCTCCACAATCCTCCCAAGAACTAATCCCTCAGGTATGTAAGGCTACCTAAAATCTTATTTTTGTGCCTAATCTATATTATTATCAAGAATTTTAGTCAAAAGTCAAGTCAATTTCATTCCAATGATCTTATGAAGAAATTCTAGAACTGTATCATTAAATTCTTATTATTCCATTATTATTATGCTAAGAACTTCATTGTTGAGTAGATATCTTTAGATTCCTGAAGCATTATTGTATTTACAAGAACCCTAGATGAGTTATGATAACCATTATGTTATCATGCTTTAATTGCACTGAAAAGTCATCCAGTCTAAAGTATGAGTCAATTTCAAGAAGTACCTCAGCATGAATTTACTATACCATCTTTTGAGCATTGCATATTAGTTTTGAAAGATCGGTTCAGTTAGTTAAGGTATTTTGCATTACTATTCATCATGCAATAGATTTCAGAGTTCGAGGATACTTATAGTTGAAACTGCATAATTTTTATCTGTAAAGAGCATGCTTATTTTCTTTCTTTAAAGAAAGCCTTATCAGTTATGAGAAAGCATTATCAGTTTTGAGAAAGAAAATATTTTGAGCCAAGACTCCAAGTGAAAGATTTCCAGTTAACGAGCATAGTGCATATTTTGGGAGCAGTATTGAGCACCGATATGAGAGAGAGTAATCATAAGTTAAACTCATAAACCACGTAGCCATCGTAGGATAGGATTGTACCATAAGATAATTCCTCATTTGCCACTGAGATAACTCAATTTTGGGATGGATCCATTTTCCTAGTTTTTGTCTCTTATCCCGGCAAAGTATGGGATAGCTCTGGCAGCGTGGGTAAGATGTTGTATCACTACGAAGCTCATAGTGGTGGTTGTCAGTTAGAGAAACTCCCTAAGCTAAAGCAAGTTAGTTTTACACTTATACTTTCAGCAGATATTATATTTTCAGCATGTATTGCATTTATTATTTATGCCTTTTTATTATTGAGATACGTTGTATATACCTTAAAAGTATTGCTTACCCTGAGTTTCCGTTTTAGCCATTTTACATACTGTACATTCCACATACTGACACCTTTGGCACTGCATCATTTTATAAGGCAGATTCAAGTATCCACATGACAACAAATATTCAGTATATTAGCTTTCCAGAGGCAATAGGTGAGACCTCTTTGCATTCGAAGGACTCTAGTCAGTTTAGCTTATGTATTTTTACTTTACAGTTAGGTAGCCATGGGTCTTGTTGCGGTACCTATCTCTGTACAGTATAGGTTTCATTGACAGAGTTAGTGAGTCAATTCTGTCTTTTTATTCAGACATTTCAAGCATTATTACTATTAAATGAAAAGATATTTTCAAACTATGTATAAAGCTTGATCTGAGATTCTCTGAGCTTTTATTAAATATTTTAAAAGGTTCATCTTGTAAACTGTCTGCATGCATTTTAAAAGTTTCCAGTTTAGTAAGTTAGCCAGGCCAAGGATTCGCTTGGGGACCAATAATGGTTTTCAAGTGCCATCCACGTCTAGGGTGAGACTGTGCGACAATGAAGATATGAATATGCATGTCCCTTTTCAAGGCTTGTTTATGCATGGGTGATTATATTATGATTTTAAATATGGATTTAATTATGTTTTCATTTGAATTTCATATTATATTATTGATTTTAAATTGAATCATAATTATTCATGCTTTCCTCACATCATTCATGGCATTTGCATTCATGACATTGGATTATTATGGAAATTATGAAGTGGGTTAAGCCCAATGATGTTCTATGATATGATTTTGATAAGATATTGGTTATGACAAGAATGTAATCACATATCATGGTTGTCCTGTTTTGGTGTTACATAAAGTCTTCCGCTGTGATCTTCTGGAACTTGAGATGTTTAACTTTGATAGGATTCTTGCATGATTATGACTCTTTGAGCATTTTGCGAGCTTGCACCATCTTATATATATGAATGAGCTATTCCTATGCATGAGTATTATGACTATGAACTATGATTTTGACATTCGAGCCTAAGTATGAATTATTATGAATTATATTTGGCCTTTAAGACTAAGAATGTACTGAAATGATTTTGGAAATGACTATTATCTCTTTGAAAGCATGTATATATGTATACGTATATGTATTCTTGTAGGATATGGACTTAGCACCATTGGATTGGGGGCGTTAGGGCTATCCCCAAGAGTCCTCTCCCTTTCCTTGAACTATATGCCAACATAGGTCCTTTTTGAAACGAGGTTGCCCATAAGGAAAGATGCCTCTTAAATAGGGTTGCCCGTAAGGAGAAGAAATGATATGATATGATATGATATGATATCATATAGTATATGTGAAAATCCTATCCGGAATGGTGTTGCCCGTAAGGAAGGTTACTTCATACGAAATGGGGTTACCCATAAGGTGAAGTATGGTTTATCTTTGGCAAGTAGACCACCTCTTTACCGATGAGGGGATTTTATCGGAATTCCAAGTAATAGCTCGCTTGGTCTTATTCTTGTCGGTTGTTGTGACATCTCCACTATATATATGAGCATTATTTGCTAAGTGTTATGGTTGGGAATTATGTTACGGTTTGGATATCTATGGAATTATGTTATGAGTTTGGCTATGAGTTCTATTACTTGATTCATGATATGTTGTGAAAGATCCTAAGTCCCGCATTGCCCCCATAGCTTGACTCCTAATTTTTCGTCCCTTATAACTATGTGGTTACTTTTGAATGTGCTTCTAAACCAATGATGTGAATTTAGATACTTTGAGGCTTGTTTCTGGACCTTTGAGTTCCCATTCGCCATGTCACTTCTAGACCCTTGGTCCTAGTCGTTACAGTTTCGGCCAATCAAATATTGCCCATGTCACTTAAATGTGATTGGTCGAAAGAAGGTTTGTTCCCATCATACCTCCTTTATTCTACAAGGTTTGTTCCCATCATACCTCTTTTATTCTACAACTATAAATAGTGGTATTTATAATTCAGAAAACACACCATAATTCTAACAAGAATCAAGAGCGTTCGTGGATGAAATGCCACAGATTTTTCTACAAGCTACAAGTTTTAGAATTTAAATACTCAAGCAAGTTCAAGAACAACTCAATATCAAGACCACCAGATTCAAGGACAAGCTCAAAAATCACTTAAATTCAAGTACGAATCAAGATCAAGTTCAAGATCAAGCTAAACTCAAATTCATCAAGTTCAAGTCTATATCAAGTTCATAAAATTCACAAATAAAGACCAAGACTACAAAGATTCAAGATCAAATTCAAAAACTCTTGAACTCAAGATCAAATACATCAAGTTCAACAATATTCAAAATCAAGCTCAAGATTCCTTGAATTTATATTTAAAAAGGTGATTAAGAGGATTTTTAAGATTGTAATGCTTATATTTGAAATAAAATACAAAAAATTTCAAGACTATGCAATTTAAGATGTTATTTTATAATATCGGTGCATGCTCAATTTTATATACAAAAATAAGATATTATTTACAAGAATATACAATAATTCATATATATTTTTTTAATTATAGTTTAACATCCTTATCTATACATTTAATGTGACGATTAAGGATTCAGTTATTTATGGTATTTTGTTTTTATTTATTTATGGTTTTTTTGTCCTTTATTTATGGTACTTTTTAAAAATATATTATCCTTTTTTATTTTCTTATTATATTAATCTTTTCCTAAATTTAGGAGCGATTTTTTAATGGCATTAACATTTTTCTTTTTCTGGTTCAAATGCACAGAGTTCTATTTGTTTTTGAGATTTATTTTATATTATATTTTGACCTTTACTTTTCTATTTATGCGCTAATTTTGTGGGATTATATTTAATGGCAGTATCTTCTTCTTCTTTTATTATTTTTTAATTTTTTGAGATTGATAATTAATATAACCATTAAATTACTTTGCTTTTCTCAGGTTAAAAAGTTTCTCTTCTTCCGACAATGTCGTAACTCATCCTTTTCTCTCTTCAATTCTATTCATTTTTGTCTCTCTTACTGTGTGGGAAAAGATTTTTTTTTCTCTCTTTTGAATTTTCTCCCTTTTTTTTCTTTCTAGTTTCTAGTATTGCTTAAAACAAGATTTTTTTCTTCTCTCTCTTCATTTTAATTTTGTTTTAATTCTCTTGAACAAATCTCCTTTACTTCTATGTCTTCGTTTTTATATATTTATTTTAGTTATAAAAAAGAAAATTAATATTGGTGTCCACTTCTAACCATAAGTAATAACTTACATGTTACACCTCGAGCCTACACCCTAGACGTAACTGACACCCAGAACCATCATTGATCTCAAGCGAACCACCTGGTCTGGCTACTTAGTCAGCAAAAGACTCAAATAATCATGAAAAAGCTTTAAATAACATGCTAAGTCTATCAATCTATCTAAATAAACTGAAAAGAGAAATAGGTCAACAATTAAATCACTCAAACCATAACTGAAGTATATGACACATAGGCTATAGAACCTCTACTAGAATAGTCTGAAATTACTATCGGGACAGGCCCACGGTAGCCACAACTGAAAATAATTACTAGAAAGGAAATTATAAGCAATAACTCTAACCCTTTGGCTGAGAAGAGGCCTCATCGATATCTGAATGGGGGTCTGGTCCTCAACGAAGCGACTGCTGAGGGACTTTGTCACCTGCATCTGCATCATAAAATGGTGCAAATCCTAAGGACGTTAGTACGTGAAATGTGCGATATGTAAAATGGTCAAAACGAAACTCAAGATAATGCAATATTTCTCAAAATACATAAACATATCTTAGAATGAACTAACATAATAATACTCTGTATGCTGAAAATAACATACTGAACACTTGTACGTAAAACATATCTTACTTAACTTGGGGAGTTTCTCTAACCGACTACCACCACTATGAGTTTCATGGTGATACAACGTCTTGCCTACGCTGTCAGAGTCATCCTGTACTTTGCTGGGGTAGGGGACGAAGGACTAGGGCAGTGGATCCATCCCCAAACTGGGCCAGCTTAGTGACAAGTGAGAAGTTGTACCTAGGTACAATCCTATCCTATGCTAACTACATAGTTTATGAGTTCAAGTTATTAATTCTACTCTCACTCATATCGGTGCTCAATACTACTCCCAAAATATCTTTCATAATGCTCATAACTTAAGGAATAAGAGTTCTCAAAATATCTTTGATCTTTTGGGGACTTAGTCCAACTTAGCTTTTCTTAACTTCTCTTATCTTGACTCTTTTCTTTGACTAAAAATGGTATCATCACAAGTATCTCACAACATAAATGCGTTACTTAACTATCTCGCAATTACCAAAACTTTAATACTTCTCCGACTTAACTCAAACTGTAAACTTTATAACTTTTCATGAAATAGATACAAGGTTCTCATAATTTCAAACATAGCTGTAATTCTTGAATCACTATCTTAATTAGACAGAAATTATCGTAAAAATCATAATCATTATCAAGAAATAATGTATAAACAAATCTTCAATGAACTTGGCCCAAAAATACGGGGAACTTTGATTCAATTGGGTAATCTGGAACTTTGATTGGAAACTAGTAATTTAAATTTCAAAATAGCAGAAGGATAACTTTTGGATAGCCTTACATACCCGGGAATTCAGATTCTTGGAAAGATTGAGAAAGATTTCTTGAAGCCTAATCTTGTTTTGGAGACTATGCTTGAATTTCTTGAAACTTTTCTAATGTTTAGAGAATAGAAATAATGCAATTTTAAGAATGAATCGAGTGAAAATCGACTAATAAACATATTTTGAGACTTATAGTCGATTGCAAAATGACCATGATGCCCTCCCAAATCAAAAGAAACTTTTTCCCACTTTAACACATGTCTGCGTCGCACCAGGGGCGCGGACATGTGTTTTTTCACAAATTTTTTCGAGATTTCAACTTTCATCAGAAAATGAAAAAAAACTAAATATGACTCCACGTCCCTGGCTCATCGTGCCTTGGGTGCGGAAACCTCACTATCCAAAATTAATTAGTGAAAATTTTAATTCGCCTCGATTGCTTAAAGTTTGAGCCGAGACCATTTTCCCACTCAATATTTCGCGCTGATCACAAATCCGATCTTGAATTTGCGAACGGAGCATGGGAAGACACTTTACCCTCATGGTCAATTCTAGGGGTATTTTGGTATTTTCACTGGGCATCACATTACATCAAAATATAATCAAATTGCATACCTATTATAAATTATTACACTTAAAATATTATTTTATAATTTTAATTTTAAAATTGACTGTATCAAATAGTGTGTATTATGGGTTAAGTTTGGTGTACAATTATTTTTTGACACAAAGTAAAACTTGCACTAAAAAATATTTTGTGTGATTCTATTTATTGTAGTATCTTTTTTTAAAAAAAATATTTTTTGGTGTATGTGCTAATTTTTTTAGATTGATAATTATTATATTATTTTTTGGCTTTCCAACCATCACTAAATTACTTTGCTTCTATATAGGTAAAATATTTTATAATGACCTAGCCCAACATTGTGAAGTCTTGTCCGCTCTTGGGCCTAGGCCATCAGAAGTTGTCCCTTTGGGCTCACCCCAAAAGGCATCTCACAGTATAGAGACCAGTTTGTATAATAAATGACTCCTTCAATCTTGAAATTCATATCCTGTAATACATTTCAACAAAAAGTTTAAAATATACTAAACACAAGTTTTAACAATCAAATTCAAAGTACATGGTCAAGCTTTTTTATATTACAAAAAAAAATCATGCAAAAAATGGTGCACATTATGGTTAAATAATGATGTTCAGTTAAACATAATTAGTAAGTAATATATGACCTACGCTAAGAGATACACCATAATCTTACCAACAAACACCAAAAAATACCGTAATCAAACCCCTCCCCCCGCCCCTCCTAACACCCCTGAAATTATCAAAATACCCCTAGAATGGAATCGTGCGCATAACGCGTCTTCCCAAGGTCTAATGAAAAATTCAACTTCAGATCTGCGATCAGTACGAAAAGCTAAGTGGAAAAATGGGCTCAACCCAAATTTAAAGCAACCGGGTCAAAAAATAATTTTACTTAATTAAATTCGAAAATAGTGTTGGTGCGCACTCAAGGTGTGACGCAGACCAACACTTATATTTTTTTCAACATATTTTTATGGGATTAAAAAATCGATC